>VMDO01017540.1:0-44608 GCA_007922755.1 Pedetes capensis | reverse complement strand
TGTGGTTTAAATTAGTATAGCTACATGTAGACTTTTCAGAGTCAATAAAAAGAATTAGAATAAATTACTAAAAATAGATCTATTTACAGAGGTACATATATATGCATATACATGTATCATGACTCATTATGAAGCAAACTTATTTATGAAAAATGAAAGCATACTTAGAGATTTCTTGTAGAATATGAACATATAACATATTTCTATGTAAGCAACTGATAAGTAAAAAGATATGCTAAGCCTGAATTTTTTGGAAAACCACAGACAGATTAGCTTATAGAACTAGGTATAAGCTTCAGTTCTCCATAGAATTATGACAATCCTTTATGTCAGAACAAAAATTTGTCAGAAAGCAGTATTTTCCCACATTCAACCTGAGGAAATAGATGATGTTGAAATGTTTAATCCGTCTTTGGTTGTGAAAGAAGTGAGTTGACCCCTGTCCCCTCATTCATGGCTTGTTACCCTCTCTCTGTGCAGAAGGGCGGTTACCTTTCCAAATAGCCTTATGATGAGGAAGACCATCTAGCTAACAATAGCCATTGGGTTATGCATGGGTGCTGTGTTCTGAAACATTTAATTCCAACATGAGGACTGTGTAGCACTTGTCTATAGGTCACAGACTCCAAATGTTTCAAATGTAGCTTGAGAGTCTTGAGTCACTTGTATCATGGTGTTGAGGCAGGGATGTCTGAAGCCATGAGGTGTTCCTTAGACAAAAGAGAAAGTTGAGACAAAACAAACCTTTGCCGGTGTAAGCTACCAAGATGTGGGGTGTATTTCCTTATCTTAACATAATATAGCAAGTCCTGGCTAATCCAGGGAGCAGAAAGTTTCATATATCTGTGGTTATATGGGACATTTATTTCCTTAGATTTTCTTTACACAATTTTCCAGTATCTTGCATGTAGATGAAATATTTTTCTTTCCTTCTTTCTACCCAGAATGTAGCACAAAATATTATGTATCAGGGTATTCCTTCAGAGTAGTCACAGGATATATTCATTAAACCTAAATATCATTGGGACAACTACTTGTTGTTGTTGTCAGGTGCCGTCAAGTCGTTGTCCGACTCATAGTGGCCCTACATACAACAGGCAAAACAATATTGTCATTTTTTTTCTGTTACTCAGCAGAGTTTCAATGGCTGATTTTTTTTTTTTTTTTTTGCAGGGGGAGTGGGTTGCATGTCTTCCTCCCAAGCCTACAGTAGCTGGTGTTCCCAGGCGATCTCCCATCCAAGTACTAATCATGTCCAACCCTGCTTAGCTTTCTAGATCTGACAGGATTGGACACCACAATGGTATGGCTGCAGGTCCAGAAAATCAGAGAGGACAGAAAAATGGATTTTAAAAGAACAAAGAGACACACAAAAGTCTAGACTGTAAGAATGACAATGGCAGAGAAGCAGTTGAAGTCATAGGCTTCTGTCTATTTCTTCAAATTGCTTTCCCAGAGATGTCTAGGGTATTTCCAAACCCCAGCGCCTGAGTGAGAAGCTTTGGTCCTGTGATTACTTGCAATGATTGTGTTTCTCTTACACTAAGTCTCAGTTCCTTCTGAAGGAAGTTTGTATAATCAGTGAGAGTAGAAGGTTTACATTTTTCTCATGGACACTCAGGAGTTCATGAGACATAGTCTGGTCTAGTCATGAACTCACAACATACAAGGTCTGTTTTTAACATGCTATTGAATTTTGGAACCCCCTTAGTCATAACCTCCAAGTATCTGTCAGCGTGCTGTGCTGTGAAGGCTTGTCCATTGGTGTGATGCTAAAACCTATGCCACTGGTATTTTTAGGCACCAGCAGGGCCACCCATAGTGGACAGGTTTCTGCTGAGCTTTCAGACTAAGACAGACTAGGGAGAAGGATCCAGCAGGCCACTGTCAAAGCAATCAGCCATGGAAAACCTTGTAAATAGCAAAGGAGCGCTGTCAAATATAGTGCTGGAACATGATCCTTCCAGGCTGGAAGGCATTCAAGAACAACTGGGGAAGAGTTGCCTCCTCATAGAAGAGTGAACCTTAATGACAGGTTGGAGTAAAGCCCCTGGGATCTCCTTTTGCTGACATAGCACTACTCAAAATGAGAAGAAACATAGTGACTGCAACAATGGGCTCAAACATCAAAAAGATTGTGTGTATCTCACGGTGCTGGGTAGTGTTTCCTCTGCTATTCCTTGGGTCTCTATGAGTCAGAGCTGACTCCATGGCACCTAATTGCTTATACATTGGGTATAAAGGTTGGGTTGAGCATGCCATGATGGTCCATGTTAGTGAGTGTTGTGAGGATGTGAAGAAGTGGTGCTGCTCAATTGTGGTATTAAATTGGGCAAGTTACTTAGCCTTGGTGAGACATTTCCTCAGCATTAAACTTTTAGTACGGTCATACCCTGGTATCCTTGGAGGATGGGTTCCAGGAATCCCTCAACCATTTCAAAATACATGGTTATTGAAGGCTTTTATGTAAAATGACGTAGTATTTGTATATTACCTATATACATATTCCCATACATTTTAAATTATCTCTTTTTGTTGTTGCTAGGTTCTGTCAAGTCGGTATCTGACTCATAGTGACCCTCATAGGGTTTTCAATGGCTAACTGTTTCGAGATTGCCTTGGGAGTGGATTGCCAGGTCCTTCTCCCATTTTTTTGTGGTGCTGGGAATTGAACTTGGGACCTCAGAGACTGCAGGGCAGTGCTCTACCAACTAAGCTACATCCCAGCCCTTTAAATTATCTCTAGATTATATGTAATATGATAACATGTAAATTCTATGTAAAGAGTTGTTGTTGTGTGCTGTCGAGTTGATATCTGACTCATAGTGACCCTCATAGGGTTTTCAATGGCTGACTGTTTCAGGATTGCTTTGGGAGTGGATTGCCAGGCCCTTCTCCCATTTTTGTGGTGCTGGGAATTGAACTCCAGACCTCAGAGACTGCAGTGCAGCGCTCTGCCAACTGAGCTAAATCCCAGCCCATGTAAAGAGTAGTTATATAATATTGTTTGAGGAATAATGACATGGAAAAAAGTCTAAATATGTTCAGTTCAGACAGAGTATTTTTTAAAATATTTAAATATTTAAATGGTCCCATGCTGGTTGAATCTGTGGGTATGGGATGTATCTTATGAGCTGGCTGCATAATGCGTGTTGCTGGCCCATTGCTGATGGCCATTGTGCTATACAGCTCCAGGTGCCCACTGCCCTGAGTTTTATGCTGCTAGCACCTCCTGGCACTCAACTCACCTGCATCGCAGTGTACGTAGCACCACAGGGAACTGTGACATGTGGTGATCCTAAATGCCAGGCACAGAGAAGGTAATTGACCTTGATACATGATAGTTTCTTCACGCTTCATTGGGCTTTCAGTTGAATGGGGCAGGTGGCTTTTACAATCTTAACATTTGAGGGAAGCAGAATTCTAGCTGGGATATATTTGACATACCCTGTGTGATCGAAAAGTTGGCTTACATTTTGTGCTTGTAAGTGTCAGTGTGGAATTTTTCTATTCTGTTATGATATTTCACAAATTAATCATAGTAATAGCTAACATATAGGTAATACTATATACATGTATTGTTTTAAAGACATTTTTGTATAATTACTCAAGAGTTACACAGTGTTATTATTTCTGCGTCTTAAGACTGAGAAAAACACAGGAAGATTATTTTCTCTGGAATCACAGAGCACATGAGCATTTGAGTTGTCATTTGAATTCAGGCAGACTGGCCCCAGTGAGCCTCCCTCTTAATAGCAAGGCTTCTCTCCTTCCGATGTATTTATATTACCACCTCCATCACCCTTCACAATCCTTTCAGTGTTATAAGTTAGTGTTGAATATTTGTAAGGAATCAAGCTCATTTGTTGCTTTCTCTGAAACATTTAAGAAACAAGCTTTTCTATCCGTGCTAAAATGTATTCAATAATGTGACTAAGAAACATGATTAATATAAGATAAATACTTTGAGATTAAATTTGATTATAAAATGTACATTATATAAAAGGGGACATCAACTCATGTTCTCACATTTATTTTTATCTTTCTGCAACAGCCTAAATGTTTTTATAAGTAGAATGTTCACTCTCTTCATTTACATCTCCTTCTAAAATCTAGTCTCATCGTATGTCAATCACTTGTCAATTTGATGCTTGAACTTTTAAGAATGGAACACATTTGCTTATGAGGTTTGTTTTTATGACCTGCAAGAGATCGAATGTGAAAAAGAGCTTGCGGGGAAGGCCTCACTTGCTCACTTTTTCTCCAGAGGAAATAACTCAGAATGTGCCCAGCGGACTGTCTGACCAGCACCTGAGGAGGGGTTCAGACCTCAAGTTTGACTCCAGCATTGAAGTGCTGGAAACGGGCTCTTTTGACCAAAGCCAGTAGGAAGGAAAGAAGAGAGGCGTCTGATTTCTGTGCAGCAGCCAGTTTCTCAAGCTCTAGAAGACCCTGTTAGGGCAAAGGAGTCAGGAGGGAACTGTATCCTAAAAGGTTTCTGAGAGCCTGGGAATAGATTGACAAAGACCTACATAAAGTCAGAGCTCAGACAATGCTTGCCAATATAGTTTAAAATTAAGGTCTGTTGTGGAAATTTGAGAAGAGAGGATTTCAAGAATAGCTAGATATAGGACTCGTAAGTCCTACTCTGTATTCATGAGGAATCTGTACATGGACAAGGAAGCCATAGTTCTCACAGATCAAAGAAACACCACTTGATTGAAAGTCAGGAACAATGTGTGACAGGATGAATCCTTTCCCAGTACCTCTTCAATCTTTATTCTGAGAAAATAATCTGAGAAATGACTTCATGAAGAAGAACGTGGCATCAGGATTGGAGGAAGATTCGTTAACAACTTGTGTTATGCAGATGACACAACTCTGGTTGCTGGAACTGAAGAGGATTTGAAACATTTACTGATGAAGATCAAAGAACACAGGCTACAGAATGGATTGCACCTCAACATCAAGAAAACAAAAATCCTTACAGCTGGGTCAGTAAGAAATTTCATGATAAATGGAGAAAAGACTGAAGTCATCCAAGATTTTGTTTTACTTGATTCTACAATCAACACCCACAGAAGCAGTAGTCAAGAAATCAAGAGATGGATTGCATTGGAAAAAGCTGTTACAAAAGACCTATTTAAAGTGTTGAGAAGTAAACGTGTCACAATGAAGACAAAGGTGAATCCTATCTATGCCATGTTATTTTTAACTGCATCATAAGGTTGTGAAAGTTGGATCTTGAATAAGAGAAACAAGAGAAGAATTGATGCTTTTGAAGTATAGTGCCGGAGACAAATGCTGAATATACCACGGACTGCAAAGAGAACCAATAGATCTGTCCTAGGAAAAGTGCAACTAGAGTGCTCCTTGGAAGCAAGGATGGCTAGACTACATCTTACATATTTTAGACAGGTTGTCAAGAGGGACCAATCCCTAGAGAAGTGCATCATGTTTGGGAGAGTGGCAGGTAAACAAAAGAAGGAAGACCCTCAACTAGACAGATTGATACAGTGGCTGGAACAATGGGCTTAAATGTAAAATAGATCCTATGCTTGGCACAGAATTGAGTAGTGTTTTGATGTGGTATATCTTGGGTTGCTAGAAGTCAGACCCCACTAGAAGGCACCTAACAACAACCATGGATCATATGCTGAGGTTCACACTCTCATGGCAATGTACAGTGGCAGGGTTGTACCATAAAGTGATCTCCAGGTTGTCCTACTTCAAGAGCAGGAATCCAGAAGAGAAGAGGAAATCATCAGGATGACACTGGACAGGTTCACAAAGCATGTGAGACAAACGTTTTACAGATTCACAGACATGTCTGAGGGATGCTGAGGAGCAGTCTAGTATGGCTGACCTAATCTGAAGTCTCATTTTCCTTCCTCGTGGTAGAGCTCTTGTGTTTAGAGTCATGCTACCATCCAGAATAAAATATTATATATCTCATCTTCCTTACATCCATGTATGTCCATACTACCAAATTCTGGGCAACAGAATCTTCGAAGATGATTTAAGTGGCTTCCAGAAATGCTATTAAGGAAAATTCTTTCTCTCAGAGAGAAGTTTTAGAAATTTCTTCTTTAGCCTTAAAGGTAAAAACAATGGCAAGAACTTCTACGGCTATATTGAAATGAGGTGACCTTTACAATGGAAATCAAACACTAATTATGAGCAGAAATTCAGGCTCCCATGTGTCAGAATACTGCAATATGTTTGACCTGTTTTTCTTGAACCACCTTTCCATGGGATCCTTATATGTCAGAGAATAGATACAATCTTTATCACGGGTTCAAAATCATGAAAAATTAGGTTCAGGTTCAGGTTCTGGTTCAATACACTAAAATTCAGAAAGTTCATCTTCTCTTTGGGTTCAGATTTAAATCTTATATGTAGATAGCAAGGTTTTAAACCAAACTCAAACCCTACCCTGAGCCACTACTGGTTCCAGCATTTAAAAATTTTTTTCTGTCCCCAAACCTGAACTCAAACCTATTTTTTCACTGGGTTTGGGTTCAACGTTTTATGCTCTTTCTTAAACCATTAACTATTTTATTATCCAAAAAATTTTAAAAATCAAAAACATTTATCTGTCTACAAATAGGATTAAAATTTTAAACTCCAACCAAATCCAAACTCTCTATATTTGACATATTAAACCTACACCTGAACCTGGACCCAATTTTTCATGGGTTTGAAACCATGGAATTTAAGGACAGTTTTCTATGAAAGGAATGCTGGAATTCCTAATGTAACAACTGGAAGAAAAAGAATCAGATTAGTAAAATACTTTATGTATCTATAGCCTGACTACACTATGAGTTTTATAAATGACAATTGAATGAAAGCAACAAAAGTTGAAGGTAATATTATTAACAATTATTCATTCAATAACTGAGAACCTTCTATTGTCAATGTTTGTGTAGACATGGAAGGGTTACTCAAAGAAATGAATTAAACTTGTTGCCTTTGCCTAGAGTCATGCTTTAGTGAAGTAGAATGGCATGAAATATCAGGAAAAAGTATAAGTGATACAAAATAATTTAAAAAAGAGTCCTGAGTATACAAAAAGTAGTTACGTAATAAAGATTTCAAGTACTGGGGCATATACTGGCCATCTCAGGGAGATACATACAGAATGTGTGTGATGCATCCTTGTCTTGAGTATATTGGTCAGAATTCCCCAGAGAAACGAAACCAAAAGAAACCAAAGAAAGTGTGTGTGCGTGTGCATGTGTGTGTACATATTATATATATATGTGTGTGTGTGTATGTCTATATATGTATATGTATGTTTTCTTATAAGGAATTGATTTATGAGCTTATGGAGGCAAGCTAGGGACCCAGGAGAACCAGTGGTATAGTTCAAGTCGGAAAACACACAGTCTCGAAACCCACGAAGACCTGTTTCAGTTTGCTTCTAATGAGAGGAAATCAATATCCCAGCTAAGGCAGTTGAGCAGAAGGCACTCCCTCTTACCCAGCACTAAGGTTCTGTTCACATCTTCAATTTGATTGTATGAGGACTACCCCACTAGGGAACACGGTCTACTGATTCTGAATCATCTGATCTTAATTGTATCTAGAAAGACCTTCACAGACACCCCCAGAATAAAACTTAATGAAATATCTAGGAACTCCATCACCCAACTGAACTGGCCCATTATGTTACTCATCACATTGATAAGGTCAACATACCAGAGTCTATGCAGACCCTTGTCGGATGTAAGCGAAGCTGCCTGGAGTATTTATGAAACAGACTAATGCATGCCTTGACCCAGCCCCTGGTATTGTTGCATATTAACTGCCTGGCTGAGGTAGTATCTTTTCATTTACCTCCAGAACTGTATGATCCTTACTGCCTACAGTGCATCATTCAACACTGGTCCTGCTTCCCCTTCTTGGCTTATCATATGCATATGTGTTTTTTTTCCTCATCCTTATTTTCAGCAATTTCCATTGCACAGATGAATAAATGCCAGCAGCCATAGCCCTGAGGCATCTGATCCTGTGAGATCTGGGAAGCTAAGCAGGGTCGGGCCTGCTTGCACAAGCGGCCTAAGTCTTGCACCATGACCATCTTTATAGGAACAAACATTCTCTCTTGTTCTTTCCTTTCCTTTATTGCTTCTATATTTGTCAGGCCTGGAGAAGGATCCTGGCATATGTGATCTAGAGAATATTTAGTCAGAGACTTGGTATAGTACCTGGATGGGAGACCGCCTGGGAACACCAGAAGCTGTAGGCTTGGGAGAAGGTCCTGGCAACCCCCTCCCAAAAATCAATCTGCCATTGAAAACCCTATGAACAGCAGAGAAGCACTGGCAATAGTGTTTCCCCTGTTGTACAGAGGGTCGCTATGAGTCGGATACCGACTCGACAGCACCTAACAACAACAACAACAACAGATGAATAAACAGAAGAAAGAGTAAGTGAAATGAACCAAAACAGGGGATCAGGTCAAGCTATAGATCCAGAGATATTGTTTGAAATGGATCAGGGTAATTCATCACTAGACCATGAAAACTAGCCACAAAGGAAAGCACTAAACATAATAATCTTAAAACAAGCTGAAGAATGTAGTGTGGTGAGATATGTGAATTATAATTATCATAAGGATAATTCAGGAGAAATGAGATTAACTGATTACATGAGGTAGGATACAGGGAAAAATATGTAATTTAATGAGGATGATTCCACCAAAGAATTTTAAAGAATAAAATAGTGTTTTCATTCTTTCTCCTGCTTCCCTTCTTTCCCTCCTTCCTTCCTTGGTTCCTCCTTTCCTTCCTTCCATCCTTCCCTTTCTTCCTATACAAGTCTACTTCCCCTGACTTTGAGTATGTGCATTAGTGACTATGGGGTGTGCTGGAAAGAGCATTGGATTATACATCAGAAGACCTGAGTTCCAGTTCTGCTATACCTGTATGTTTTCAGGCTTGCCAATTTGGCATTGTTCTATCTATGTTGATTCATTTGCAATGTGAAATAATTGGACTAGAATAAGGCTTCTTAGATCTGGCATTAGATTCATCAGGGAAATTGTTTCCCCCAGAAATGTAGATCCTAGAAATTGACCAAAGAAATTCTAACTGCACAGACCTAAAAACAGAGTCCATGGTGCTGGGGACCCATCCAAGGGCCTCAGGCATGCCAGGCAAGCACTATTTACCCTTGGGATACACTGCTAGACTTACCTAAAGATTTTTAAAATAAATGAGTGCATATTTCCCCTATAATTTTTACTGTTTTATTTCCTGTTTTTACTTGTGGTAATAATATTGCAATATAGCACTGACATTCCCCAATTTTTACTCTGTTCTTAGTTTTTTAATCATCTTGGACACAGCATTTTGTAAAATTGTTCTGATTTTGCAAACTCCTTAAACCTTCAGTAAATTTGTGAAGGATTTTTGAGCACTACTTGTAAACAACTAGTGTTGGCTGACTTTCAAGGTTCTGACATTGTTTTATCGACAATGACAAATGGCCCTGTGGCAGGAAGAGTCACATAAGGAAGGACCATGACAATTCAAGGTCATGAGACCTGGAACCTACCTCTGCCATCACAAGCAGCCTAAGTCTTGCACCATGACCATCTTTAGAGGAACAAAACATTCTCTCTTGTTCTTTCCTTTCCTTTATTGCGTTTATATTTGTCAGGCCTGGAGAAGGATCCTGGCATATGTGATCTAGAGAATATTTAGTCAGAGACTTGGTATGGCATTTAATTCCTTAGGTTTTCTTATTGTTGTTGTTGTTGTTGTTGCTGTGTTTTTATTGTTAGGTGTACTTGAGTCGGGTCTACTCTTAGTGACTTTATGTGCAACTGAATGAAACACTCCCTGACACTGCCCCATGTCCAACATTTATGTCAGTGCTTCTCTGCTTTTCATAGTGCTTTCAGTGACTGATTGTTTCAGAATTGTTTCTGGAGTGGGCTGTCAGGTCCTTTTGCTGTTTTTGCTGTGCTGGGGATCGAATTCAGAGCAGCACTCTACCAACTGAGCTAACTCCTCAGCTGCCAACTCCTTAGTAGCCAGGGTATAACTGATTAACAATGCACATTTTACAAACTGAAGTTAAGAAAAACTCCTAATCTGACAGGTAGGAGACTTGTTCTATGTGCACATAACACAACAAAGGCTCAGAGAAGTTAGGGGTCTCCTTCACTCTCTGCCCTGATCCACCACTGGGAAGTTCCAGAGAGATTTCCCACAGGCAAGCTGGCAAAGTTCACATCCATTATCTGCATTTCTACTTCTTTTCTTACTCCCAATACTCAGATCACTCTGTGGGAGGTAAGGCAGTGTGAGGTAAGTTTGAAAGAAGCCAGAAAATTCTCTTCTTTTCCCTGTGTTTTCTGATTTCTCTGCTTTGGGCAACTCTCCAGCCCTTTAATATTATTCAAGACAAAAGCTCTTTCTATACCAGAACTATCTTAGTCTAAAGAAGATGAAATCAAATGAAAACTTAAGGTAAAATTCAGATTTCCTAAAATCTCTAGTGGCAAAACTCTGAGGTAAGAAAAACAATCTTTCAATTTACAACCCCCAGTCCTGTGTCTCGCCCATGTGATTGTTGTTAGGTGCCATCAAGTCATATCTGACTCATACTGACCCTCATAGTAGTGTGCGTGGCTGATTGTCTTGGGATTGCCTAGGGAGTGGATTGCCATGTCTTTCTCCTGTCATCCATGTGGTGAAGAAGGGAAAATGGAAGATGCAGATTTGGAAGATGCAGGCTTCTTTGCAGATGGACAGGGTATAATAATATTTTTCACTTTGATCTTTTACATTGTCTGACATTTTTTTTCTGGTCCTGGGGTGTTGAGCCTAGGGCCTCATGCCTGCTGGGCAGGTGTACCGCACCACCAATGAGTTATATCCCTATCCCCTTTTTGACATTTATTCTGAGACAGTCTTGCTAACTTGTTCAGGTTGCCTCAGGACTTTGACTTGACACCCTTCGGCTTCACGCTCCTGAGTTGCTGGGGTTATAGGTGTGTGGCTTGTTGTCCAGTTATTTTCTTACTTTAATAATTCCAAAGACTTGAGGAGACAGGTGAGATGTGTTTGGGTTTGATGAACACCTAAGGGCACATGATATTAAGACATTAAAACAACTGAGAGATAGGTCATTGAACTTGAGAATGTGGGAGATTGGGCACACAAGAGTTAGGAAGCCAGTATTTAGACATATGTATGGAGCTTTTTCAAGCTACACTCATTGCTTTCTCCGCTACTCCCCATGACTTTTCTCTAGTACAGTTACTGCCCTTTGAGTCAGTTTGGTGGAGTGATACACTTTTGAAATCCATACAAACACTGTGGGGACATTAGCATGAGAAAAGTGAGACAGAGCTTTGTTGCCCATTCAGAACCATTTGCAGTAGCCTATAACTATGGTCTCTTAGCTGTCATTGCTAATATTTGATTTATAAAAACTAGAAGGGATCAGAGAGCTGTAAAAACAATTCTGTCAACCTCAGGCAAAATTTTCAAGTAGATTAGGAAACATTTTAAATAGTAGAATACTGACCAAAGGAGGTGAGAGACCACTAAGAACTAACATGAGTTCACCAAGTATGAAACTTATGAAATTCAGGGCATGTCCTGAGAGGAATTCCCACACAAATAAGTTAGGTGAATGTTAAATGTGTACCTATACCTCACAGTTCCAAAATGTCTCACCATAAAGGAACAAACACAGCCAAAAACTAGCTGAGTTATGAGACAAATCAGAAAGATTGGTGTCTTGGGATGTGACCAATAATTTTCAAAGCATCAGGTTTTTTTTATCTTAGTTGTCAGTTCTCAATTAGTTATATGCAAGGACAAAGGATGTGTTTCAAATGGTGATATATGGGTTGAAAGGTAATCAGAGTTCAAACAAAATAATTCTGTACAATGTAAGCATCAAAGTAGGTAATAACTATGAGACTACTCTGTCAGCTTGATTACCTGGGCTATTAACATGTCAGTATACATAGTGATTTCCAATCATTAAATGTGACCAGAGATTTACAAGACAAATCAAGATATAAAATGTCACTTAATATTGTATGTTATAATTTTTATATATCTATATGTGCCTGCTGCCATAACACTGTGGCCTCAGATCCCTTAAGATCTTGGAAGCTAAGCAGGGTCAGGCCTGGTTACTACTTGGATGGGAGACCACAAGGGAACACCAGGTGCTGTAGGCCTGGGAGATGGACCTGGCAACCCCCTCCCCAAAATCAATCCACTGTGGAGAACCCTATGAATAGCAGAGAAGCACTGACAATAGTGTTTCGGCTGTTGTATGTAGGGTTGCTATGAGTCAGATGCCAACTCCATGGCATATAACAACAGCAACAACAACATATTTATGTAGGACTGGGATTTAGTTCAGTTGGTAGAGCACAGCTCTGCCATCTCTGAGGTCCTGAGTTCGATTTCCAGCATGGCAAAAATGGAAAATGGACATGGCAATCCACTCCCGAGGCAATCTTGAAAACAATCAGTTGTTAAAAACAGTATAAGGTTCTCTATGAGTCTGACATGACTCAACAGCACCTAACAACAACAACAACATATTTATGTGAGTTTTTGAGATGAAATTTGATTTAGTATTTGAGTTTATCAGTGTTATTTATAATATGTTAGCCACATTTGGTCCCATATGGCCTCGATAATATTGAATTATAAGAACTATCTTTGGTAATGGATACCAGTGTATGCTGGATCACAATGTTGTTTTTGCTCTCAGATAGTGAAGATATAGCTCTCTATTTTAAAGAAATAAGCACATATTTAAAAATGTATTTTAATGACCTAGAATTGTATATATTTTTCATGTAAAACCACAATGTTTTGAAATATGTGTGTACATCACGGAATGGCTAAATTGAGCAAGTTAACATGTGTGTTATCTCACATATATATCATTATTTTTTGTGATGAGAACACAAAATCTATACTCAGAGATTTTCAATAATACAATATGTTGTTTTTACCTATAGTCTCCATGTTGCTCAAAAGAAGTTTTGAAGTTACTCCTCCTACATAACTGAAATTTTGCATTCTTTGATCTATATGTTGTTGTTGTTGTTAGGTGCCGTCGAGTCGGTATCCAACTCATAGCGACCCTCTGTACAACAGGGGAAACACTATTGTCAGTGCTTCTCTGCTGTTCATAGGGTTTTCAATGGCGGATTGATTTTTGGGAGGGGGTTGCCAGGTCCTTCCCCCAAGCCTACAGCTTCTGGTGTTCCCAGGCGGTCTCCCATCCAGGTACTAACCAGGCCTGACCCTGCTTAGCTTCCGAGATCTGACGGGATCGGATACCACAGGGCTACAGCTGCAGGCTTGATCAATATACCCTTCCCCTATGCCCTGGTAATCATCATTCTACTCTCTATTTCCACGTATTTGTCTTAAAAGAACCTAAAAAGATGAACTCATAGGAACAGAGAGTAGAATGGTGGTAAACTCTGGGCAAGGAGGGAAAAGAAATGAAGTCAAATGGTACAAACTTACGATTACGTGAGATAAATAAATGTACACATTTAATATGAAGCAGGGGAAATATACTCCATAATGTATACTAAAAATTTGCTAAGAGTAGTTTTAGGTTCTTTTAGACACACACACACACACACACACACACACACACACACACACACACACATCAAGCTACCTATGGAATGTGATAGATAAAAAATTTTAGTAGACTTTTATAATTATTTCATTATGTATGTGCATATGAAATATTAGCTGTGGGGATTTAGTTCAGTTGGTAGAACACCATTTTGCAGTCTCTGGGGTCCCAAGTTCTATTTCCAGCACTACAAAAATGAGAGAAGCATGTGGCAATCCACTCCTGAGGCAATCCCAAAACAATCAGCCTTTGAAAACTTTATGAGGGTCTCTATGAGTCAGACATGACTCAACTACACCTATCAACAACAACAACAACAACAACAACAACAACAACATGAAAATATTATGTTGTATTCATTAGATATATAATAAAAATAAGCAAGTATACTTTTAATTTGTTGTAGTTAGGTGCTGTGGAGTCTGACTCATAGTGACCCTATGTACAACAGAACAAAACACTTCTGGACACTGTGCCATCCCCAGAAATATTGTTAGTGGTTCTCTGGTATTCATAGGGTGTTTAGTGGCAGATTGTCTTGGGATTGCCAGGTCTATCTCCCTATCCTGCACTATCTATTCTCTGGTGGTTTCCCATCCAAGGACCAACTGGGCTGACCCTGCTTAGCTTCTGAGATCACAGGGGATCTTATGCCTGGGTGATATTGTTGCAGACACTTTTGATATATCAGATCAAAATCACATACTTAGTAAGTACATCAACTTGGTAAGGATTAAAGTGTTTAAAAATAATCCTGAAAGCTATTCTTACTTGAAATTTCTTACTGCCTATCCATATCTCTGACCAAGGTATGTTTATTACAGTTGTTAGCCTTATCCACCTTATTCTATATGATTCTGACTCTTGCTTTCCATGTATTTCTCCAGTAGTGTATCCCTTTATTATTTTATTAAAACAATAAAATATTAAAATTGGCTTTCTGTCATAATGTTATTGCCTCATTTTGTGAATATGGTTAAACTGAACTTTCTGCTCCAGTTCATAATAAAATTTTTCTCTCTTCCTTTCTCTTAGAGCTTAAATTATTTTATGTGTTTCATCTTTCATTTGCAGCTTTTACCTTCCATTTCTCTGTAAAGAGCAAAACAAAGATTTTAAACTAGTTTGTTTGAAAATATATTTTTGTCTTTTGTGTTTGAACCAAATTTTATGTTTTCTTTTTCAAGTCTCTTTGCTGTCTGTTCTATGTGGTTAGAAATTCTTACATGGCAATGTTTTGGCAAAATAATTTTTTTAAAAAATATATACACTCATTTATTTATCCCATTGTACTTTTTTGTTCTTTGTTATTTCTTATGTTTATGATTTTGAGGTAAATTAGAAGTGAGCAAATTGAGAAATAACTTAGAAATATTTTTCCACAATTCTTTGAAATTTATTTTGTCCAAATAGGTGATTAATATAACTATATAGTTACAAAGTCATTTTATAATTAACTTTCTATATCCATACATCACTCAATAGCCCAAGAATTCATGTGAGGTTTAAGAAATTCTATTAGGCATAGGAGTAAAATTTATATGATATAGAACTATAGCATATCAAGAATGAAAACTAACAAATAAGTCCTTAAAATCTGTTCTTTCTTAAGAAGTGGTGGTGATGGTAAACCTTGTAAAGGTTAACCAACTTCATTGGATTGCCAACTTGATTAGATTGAGATATGCCTAAGAATTTACCAAAGCACACATCTGGGTTTCCATGTGAGGGTGTCTCCAAGGATAATTAGAGCCTCAAGACTCTGACCTAGTGAATGGTTTAACTCGTGGATGGATTCTAAATTTGAAAAGACTGCTGGGAGGTAGTGGTACTATGGAAGGTGGGGCCAGTTTAGAGTGTATAGGTTATTGAGAATGTTTCCTTGGGGACTATATCTTGCCCTGGTCACATTCTGTTGCTTCTCTATGATTCTTGGTTGTCATGAGGTGAATAGTTATCTTCCATCACACTTCTCCAGTGCCTGCAAACATGGAACCAATCTATCATGGACTGAAATTTCTGAAACCATAAGCCAAAATATTCCTTTCTCTCATAAGTTGTTTTGGCACAGTGATGAAAAAGCTGAGGAACACAGTGGTGAACATAATACAAAGAAATGTGAAATGGATTTCCTGTTGCATAACAAGATGAGGTGATTTCTTTCATGTATTTCTTTAATTTTCTCTATTAAATTATTGTTTAAGTTATATCTTAAAAGTAGATGTGTGGGCTAGGAAAAATTTCAATTAATTTGGGGAAAATTCTTTGTGAAATTATGTATTCTGATAGAGAAATTAATAGACCTAAACTTTATGGTAACTGTATTTGAATCAAGACTAGAATAAAAGATGTATTTCTCTAATTCCTGAGAAAATATTACATAAACATTTAGTGAAGCCATAAACTCCTGTTTGTATTTTTGCTCTATCTATGTGCCCTATCCTCTGTGTAGATTAATATTTATCAAGATAAACCTTGTATTTCCTGCAGAAGAGCAGGTGGCCTGTAACCTCTCTGTATGTAAAGTCCTATAATAAGACAATTGGATATTATACCTTCCATCTGCATCTGAGCCTGCCCTTTCCAGGACTTGTGCACATTGACATTTTGGGACAATGTGAACTACTTGCTTGACCCCAAAAATAACACACACTGCCTGTGCATGGGGTGCATCATGGCTTTCTTTCTTTAAGAGGCCTGAGTTTCCATGGAAACCAGACAGGCAGAAAAGAAAGGATAAGTGCATGAAAATTCTGAGCTCTTAGAAACAAAGCTGAATGCAGACCAACTGCTTCATCTGAATTCAGCATGTGAAAACCAGCAACCACTCTGACCCTGGACCACTGAAGGAAGACATGCACCCTGCTGGCATCAGTCCATGAGAAACACATTGCTTTTTCTCACTTGATGTATTTTAAGGCTAGAAAGGCAGGATTTGAAATCCAAGAGCCTTGATCATTTCTTTTCTGCCAGCCTTTGGTAATCTGAATTTCACATTTCCATTCTGCAAAATGCACAATTAGAACAAAATCTGTGAGTTTGTTTATCTTTTCAAACAAACATTGAAGTTTATTTAAATTGTAAAGCTTCATGAATAGTCCTTTGAATCCCTTAGGAAAGGCTGTATTATAAGATACTTGCTCATGGTTTCTTAATCATGTAGTAGATATTTATCGAATGCAAGGTTTGCTTCAGGAAAAAAAGGAATATTTTCAATTCAAAAACAGAAAATTTTCCTGTACTTGTGGGGAAATAATATTGTGTATATTTCAATGCTCAAAACCACCAAAAGCAGTATGCAATTTTAATTTGATGTCAAAAATACTATTAAAGTACCTGTGTTATTTATCATAAAATATAACTTGATTTGACTTGTGAAAAACAACCAAGCAGTACTTACCATGATTGGAAATAGAAATCTGATTCTGCTAATTAATTGGTGCTCTTCTTCCCACTTATGACTTTACTCTATCCTTTGTTGTGCACTTCATAGGATTATTGCTTGCTTAATTTTTAAATAGAGGGTTCCAGAAAAGTGAATGCAGGTATATGTTCGGGGTGTTAATTTTAGGTTTACCTCTTTAGCTGTAGATGATGTTATTGTTGAAAGATTGATTGAAACTCTATCAAATGGATTAAACTATGCCTAAGAATAATCTGTTCTTTACTGGTGTGGCACAGTTATGTGGATAACAGGGCTATTTTGAGATCACAGGATTTAGAAACTATAGTTATCAAGTAACTGTGCTAGTTCTGACATAAACTCACCTAACAAAAAGAGAAAAATGAAGAAAGTATATGGCCCAACAACAAGTAATTTGAGTAGATTTGAGTGATTTCAATTATATGTTCGGTTTTAACTTTCAGCCTTTCTGGACTAATGAAACATAATTGTATATTAAAGGTTGTAATAAAGAATGAGAAATATGAAGGAATATCATTGAATGAAGTTGTAAAATGGAGGGGAAATTCTGAGAACAGAAGGGAAGTTGTACTGGGGAGTATTTTCTCCAATAACTCATGGAAATTGTTATAGTTAGCTATAAGGCAGAGCCAAATACAAACTCCATATTTAACATTTCAGACTCATTGCCACCCTGAAAAAAATGCATGCTGTTATTGCATGAAGAGAGCAGTGTAGATCCCTTTGAAAAGCACCTATAGAATACTCTGGGGCTGGGATTTAGCTCAGTTGGTAGAGTACTGCTCTGCAGTCTCTGAGGTCTGGAGTTCGATACCCTGTACTGCAAAGATGGGAGAAGGATGTGGCAACCCTCTCATGAGGTAATCCTGAAATAATAAGCCATTGAAAACCCTATGAGAGTCACTCTGTGTTGGACACAACTCGATGACACCTAACAACAACAATAGAATACTCCAGAAATGGGCAAAAAGACGGGATAATTGGGGAAAGGAAGAGAAATATCACCTGTTTTGCTCTCAAAGGCAGAGACAGACCATTGGGGACAGGAAGAAAGGAATCAATGGAGGGAGGGGGAGAGGGGTCTAGGGAAGGTAATGGGGGAAGGCGAGCATAAGCAATATATCCACTAAGTTGTATACTAAAAAGTTACTAATAAAAAATGAAAAAAAGTTCACAAAAGAAAAGAAATAGAAGATAAGTATTTGGGTGTCATGTACCTGAGATTCTCTGAGCAAAAGATATCATTTTTGCTATTTTTACTCTTATTGTGGTAGTAGTCATTACAAATTATTTTTTCTTTACCTCTATAAATCATTGAACTCTGTTACAACTTATTTTCTCATGGGAAATTGTCAAGTCAACTAGAAAATAAAGCCAAAAAATTATTAGAATTTAAGATTTTGTAAAGATTAATGGATTTTTAAATCTCCCTGTATTAGCAAATAATGATTGGGTACAGAGTAATACAGCACTGACCTTTTCCATTATGTATCATTTACATCACTTGTGGCAACACTTTTCGTCAACCCACAAGGTTTATGGAGTCTTTTGGCTAACATGGAGTAAAACTCAAATGCATATTTGGGTTATATTCCCCTATTTTTCCAATGTGCACATGAAGTTGCAGTGCTTACATTGAGATCATCTTCTCCTTTAAGTGAAGATTATGGGAGGTTGGATGGTGAGGAGGGTCAATGTGGAAGGATGAAGATTAATGGATTTGTGAAACGTATCTATCAAGAATGGTTGTTGAGGCACAGTCACCATCCCTCCTTCCTATTATTTACCTCCAATACAAATACATACACAAATACTCAGGGGAAAACAGTTCCCAAAGATTGAGGAGAAAGGTGGTCCTCTTGCAAGGTTCTTTGTAGTTGGGTTCACACATGATATGATCTACAAAGGCAATAATAACATAATCTCCACATAGTTGGGAGATCTGACAATACTGGAGATCTATATCTTAATTCCCTTTTGTACCAAGAGGTCATTCTTACTGAAAGTTTCTTGTCTGCCATGACACCATGGCATGAGAGTACAGCATGGATACAGTGTGCCAGTGGCTAGCAAAAGGGAATATTACCCTTACTAGGTTGTAATTTGCTCCACAAGAGTACAGAGGATGTGTGGATGGCTAAATATGACATTGAAAAATTGATATCCTGATGAATTCTTGTTATCTTTGCAATGAATAGCAGCAATTCAAATAATGAAACTCACAGCAAAAGACATGGTGGGTATGGAATGGGGCTAGAAGCCTCAGTGATACAAGCACTAATAGAAATATATCTACATCTAAGAACTGGCCTCCACGTGTCTACCAACTTGTCTTGTTCTGGGGGCTTGTGTGTTGCTGTGATGCTGAAAGCTATGCCACTGATATTTCAGATACCAGCAGGGCTACCCATGGTGGACAGGTTTCAGCTGAGTAGCCAGACTAAAAAAGACTAGGAAGAAGGACCTGATCGACCACTCCTGAAACAATTAGCTATTGAAAACCCTATGAATAGCAAAGAAGCACTGTCAAATATAGTGCCAGAGAATGAGCCCCCAAAGCTGGAGGCCATTCAAGATACAACTATGGAAGAGTTGTCTCCTGAAAGTAAAATTGACCTTAAGGATTGGAATGGAGTAAAGTCTCTGGGATCTCCTTTTGCTGATATGGCACAACTCAAAATGAGAAGAAACATGGTGTCTGCAATAATGGACTCATGCACATGGCACAGTGTTGGGTAGTGTTCCATTCTGTTGTGCATAGGGTCACTATGAGTGAAATCCAACTTGATGGCACCTAACAACAACAAAGACTGGCAGAACTTTGCACCTGGGGACTAAGAGAGGCTGTATGTCAGTTATTGAGTTTAGTATTAAAAACCAGACTCCCTGCTCTAGTTAATTGACAGTATTTAAGTTATTTAACCTTTTGTACTTGAACTTCTTTGTCTATAAAATCTAAAAGGAATTAAGAACAGTGTCTGGCATATCATAGGGGCTCTAGAAAGTGTTAACTAATTATCATCATTTACCTTGTAGTATGTGGCCACTTAGCAATAGATGATTACCATTATCTCCAGAGTTCTTTTCACACCCTCAGTTTCCAAATTCATGCTATGCCATTATAATACTTTTAGAAGTTTGCATAGATGTAGCCAGCAGACTGGCTCAAAGCTGTAATCCCAGCAAGTCAGGAGACAGAGGCAGGAGGATCTCACGTTCCAGGCCAGAGGCAGACTGGAAAACTTAGCAAGATCCTGTCTCAACATAAAAAATAAAAAAAAGGTCTGTGGGTGCAGTCCAGTTTTTGAGCACTTGCAAAATATGCGAGTGACCCTGGGTTTAGCTCCCCAATACTGAAAACAAATAAACAACAACAACAACAACAACAAAAATAAACAATGAAACACCAACAAAACCAGAAACAAAAACAAAACAAAACAAAACAAAAAAAGAAAATCAACAAAAAAACTTACCTAGTTCTCTAGAAGAAACGGAGGAGCCCAGGGATGGAAAATCCCAACAATCTGCCCTCAGCTGAAGTTGACAAAGACTAATTTTATCTGTCTTTATAGAGACTAAGTTCATTCATAGAAATAAAAGTCACATGATCTAAATAAGTTTCAATTTTGATAATTCATACCTGATCTATTATTAATTTCTTTGGATTTAAAATTTTCCCTGCTCGATTTTGTCTTAAAGTAGTTCAGACTCAGAAACTGCAAAAATAAACAAGTTTTATCTGGTATCTTAGGAGACACAGGTCCAGATAGCTCTAAATCTGTGTTGCAAGGAAAGCAGAAGTGGGAGCTTATTTTTGAAAAGGAAAAGGAGGTGTGTGATAAAAAGAAGATAAAACAAAAAAGAAGAAGAATGTATGAACAGAATAAGAAATCTGTAAAGCAGGAGTAAGATTTCCTCTGGTATGCATGTTGATCCGCTGAGTGAAATGTAATGTCTGGGGCGTTTGAGTATTCCAGATGCCTGTGGTCAAAGGGTGAGAGACCAAAGGTCACATTCTAGGCAGCAGCTGCAATTGTACGTGGGTCATTTTTCCTAATAGCCTTTAAACTATTGAATTGTTCTTTCAATACTTCTTTCTAATTTCCTTTTTATTTACATATTACTTAGAAATTTATGGCCCTCTGTCATTTACTCATAAATTGTGCAAAACACCACAACTACCTTAAGGCATAGAATGTCTTTATGACATGTATGGGAAAACATGTCAAATATTTTGGAAATACAACATAAATGGCTATATTAAAGTTTTCCATAGAAAAACCACCATGATTATCTATCTATCCAGCCATTTATCATTAACTAATTTAAGAAAGAATTAATATAACATATTTGCTTAAGGGATTATGGATGTTGAAGAGTCCTACTATCTGTCATTTTTAAGCTAGAGTTCATGAATGTTAGTGGTGTAGTATGAGAGACTGAAGGGTAGAAAGCTAATGTTGTAGATTTTGATCTAGATCTGAAAGCCAGAGAACCAGTGGCTCCAGTGGCTGATAACCACTTCTGAACTCTGAGAAGCTCCTACAGTTGTAGGCGTGTTGATAAAATTTGAGCATGCTTTTAAAGATTCTAGCACCATTTTGGATTAATTTTGAATTTTGTCAATGCCTAAAAGATAAATTTTTCTACTATTTTACAATATATAGAGACTGCCAAAAATGTATTCACATCTTGGGATGAAAACTTTCCATTTGGCTATTTTAAGAATTCTTCCTATGCTTGTCTTAATATGATAGTGGAACTATAATCCAGAAAGTCATACTATACAGTATTACTCTAATTTAAGTTCAAAATATAATACATAGATTGTTGTTGTTGTTAGGTGACTTTGTGTTGGGTCTGTTTCATAGTGACCCTATGTACAATAGAATGAAACACTCCCTGATTGTGTGCCAGGCACACCATCGTTTTTATGTTTAAGCCAATTGTTATAGCCACTGGGTCAATCCATTGAGTTGATCTTCATTTTTTTTCTATGACCTGCCACTCTACCAAACATGATGCTCTTGTCCAGGGATTGGTCCCTCCTGACTACATGTCTAAAATATGTAAGATGCAGTATAGTCATGTTTGCTTCCAAGGAGCACTCTGGTTGCACTTCTTCTAGGACAGATTTATTGGTTCTTTTTGCTATGTTATAGTTAATATTTGTCTCCAGAGCCGTAATTCAAAAGGATCAATTCTTCTCTTGTCTGCCATATTCAATTTCGAGCTTTATAACCTTATGATGCTACTGAAAATAACAGGGCAGGAGTCCAACACATCTTCATCTTCAGTGAGATCACCTTACTTTTCAATACTTTAAAGAAGTCTTTTGCAACAGCTTTTCCCAATGCAATACATCTTTTGATGTCTTCACTGCTGACTCCATGAATATTGATTGTAGAACCAAAATAAAGCAAAATCTTGGACAACCTGAATCTTTTCTTCAGTTATCATGAAGCTTCACACTGACCCCGTTGTAAGTATTTTTGTTTTCCTGATGTTGCAGCACAATACGTAATGAAAGCTGTGTTCTTTGATCTTCATCAGTAAATGTTTCAAATCTTCTTCACTTTCAGCATGCAAAGTTGCATCATTGTCATAACCTATATTGTCAGTGAGTCTTTCTCCAAACTTGATGCTATGCTCTTCTTCAGGAAGTCCAGTTTCTCTGCTTATTGGCTAAACACAGAAATTGAAGAGGTATGGTGAAAGGATACAGTCCTGACCCATATCTTTCTTGACTTTAAACCAGGCAGTGTTTCCTTGTTCTGTTCGAACATATGCTTCCTTCTCCATGTACAGATTCCTCATGAGTATAATTAGGTGCTCTGGTAGTCACATTCATTGCACTGTTATCCATAATTTGTTATGATCCACATAGTCAAATACTTTTGCATAGTCAAAAAACAAACAAACAAACAAACAAACAAACAAACAAACACATAGACACCTTTCTGGTATTCTCTACTTTTGACTGATATCCATCTGAAGTCAACAGTGATGTCCCTGATTCCATGACCACTTTCTTTTTAATGGGGCTTGATTTTCTGGCAGTTCCCTGTCTATATACTGCTGCAGTTGCTTTTGAATGATCATTAGCAAAATTTTATGTGTGTATGATATTAATGATATCATTTGATAATTTCCACATTCAGTTGGTTCCATTTTCTTGGGAATAGGCAGAAATACAGATCTCTTCCATCAGTTGGCCTGGTATCTGTTTTCAAAATCTCTTGGCATAAACAAATAAGTCCCTCCAGTGCTGCATCTGTTTGTTGAAATACCTCTGTTGGTATTCCATCAATACCTGAAGCCCTGTGTTTTGCTAGTTCCTTAAAGGCAACTTCTACTTCATCCTTGAGTACCACTGGGGCCTGATCATATGCAACCTCTTGAAATGATTGGTCATCCATCAATTCTTTTGATTCTGTGTTTTACTTCTATCTTCTTTTGATGTTCCCTGCATTATTCAGTATATTCCCTGTAAAATTCTTCAGTATTGCCACTTGACACTTTGATGTTTTTCAATTCTTTCAGCTTGAGAAAAATAGGGTTTGCCCCATTTGGTTATCTATCTCCAGCTCTTTGAATTTGTCATTACAAAATTTTATTTTGTCTTCTTGTGCTGTCCTTTGAAATCTGTTTAGTTCTTTAACTTCATCATGTTTTCCTTTTAATTTAGCTGCTCAATGTTCAAGGGCAAGTTTCAGAGTCTCTTTTGGCAAATACTTTTTTTTTTTTGCCCTGTCTTTTTCATAATCTTTTGCATTCCTTGTAAATGATGTCTTTTATGTCATGCCACATCTCATCTGGTCTTCAACCATTAGTGTGTAACATATCAAACCTGTTGAGGTGGTCTCTGAACCCGGGAATATACTTAAAGTTATACCTTAGCCTTCATACATTTGTTCTAATTTTCTTCGGTTTCTGTTTGAACCTGCATATAGCCATTGATGATGTGATTCACAATCAGCACCTGGTCTGTTTCTGACTTTTGATATTGAGATTTTTCCATTGTCTCTTTCCACAAATGTAGTCAATTTGATTCCTGTGTTTTCCATCTGGTGATTTCCATGTGTATAGTCACTGGTAAAAAAAAAATGTATTTGCAATGAAAAAGTCATTTGTTATTTGTTTGTTGTTAGGTGCCATCATGTTGTGTCCAGCTCACAGTGACCCTTAAATAGTTTTCAATGAATGATTGTTTCAGGATTGCTTCAGGAGTAGATTGCCACATCTTTGTCCCATTTTTGGCATGCTGGGCATCAAACCTGGGCTGAAGAGACCACATAAGGGCACTCTACCAATGGAGGAAGCCATGCAATCTCCAGCATAATTTCTTTCACCAAAGGCATGTTTTCCAACTACTGAACCTCCTTCTTTGTTTTCAAACTTTGCATTCCAGTCAAAAGTGATTATCAGTTCATCTTGGTTGTATATTCTTTCTATTTCAGATGTAGAAGCTGGGAAAAACTTCCCTATCTTTATTTGTGGCCTTAGTGGTGGGTGCTTACATTTATATAATAGTCATATCAATAGTCATACTTTTCTTTCTAGGATATTTTTGTATCACTGATAATGTTGTACTTCAGGACACATCTTCAGATGTCTTTTTTTGATGCTGAATGCAACCCCATTTCTATTTAATCTGTCATTCCCAATATGGGAGACCATATGATTATCAGAATCAAAAAGGCCTATGATAGTTCATTTTAGCTCACTGATGCCTAGAATTTTGATATCTATGTGATCCATTTCCCTTTTGACAATTTTTAATTTTCCTAAATTCAAACTACATGTACTCCATGTTCTAATTATTAATGGATGTTTACAGTTGTTTCTCCTCATTTTGAGTCATGCTATATCAGCAAATAGAAGTTCAAGGGACTTTATTCCATTTTCATCATTAAAATAGATTCTACTTCAAGGAGGCCATTCATCTCCAGTTGTCTTTTCAGTGTCTTCCAATCTTTGGGGCTCATTTTCTGGCGCTATATCTGACCATGTTTCTCTGCTATTTTTAGGGTTTACAATGACTGATTGTTTTGCTACTTGGTTAGCCATGTCCTTCTCCCTAGGTTGTTTTAGTCTGGAAGCTCAGGTGAAACCTATCCACCATGGGTGACCTTACTGGTATCTGTAATACTGGTGGCATAGCTTTAAGCACCACATTAACACCCAAATCCCCAAAGTACAGCAAGATGACAGACAGAAGGGAGCCTATAGTTGTACCACTGTGATATCTGATCCAGTCAGATCTTAGAAGCTAAGCAGGGTTGGGCCTGGTTAGTACTTAGATGAGAGAGGACATGGGAATATAAGATGCTGTAGGCTTGGGAGAAGGATCTGGTTGTTCATACCCCAAAAACTGTTCAGCCATTGAAAACTTTATGAATAGCAGAGAAACACTGAAAATAGGGCCAGGCATGACAGGGTCTTGGATAGTATTTAGTTTGTTTTACATGGGGTCACTATGAGTCAGTCCTGACTCAAATGTACTTAACAACAGTTAAGGGAGGTATCACTGATACCAGAAAACAAAGACAGATAACTTACTTTCACAATGATGAATGGCAGAGAAAAGTAGTCATATGTGTTAAATATTTGCGCTGGGGTTTAGCTCAGTTTGTAGACTGCTACTGTGTACTTTCTGAGGCCCAATGATCAATCCCCAGAACTACAAAGATGGGAGAAGGACCTGGTAGCCTACTCCTGAAACAATCCTGAAACAATCAGCCATTGAAAACCCTATATAAGATTTCTATGACTCAGACCCACTTGACCACACCCAACAGCAATACATAGATAACAGCTCTTAAAATGTGTATGTGTTTTCTGGTATCCTTGTTATGCAGTTAATTAAAAAAATCAGGAAATAAATTTCTGAGCAACATCTCTGATCAAAATTTATCTGTGAGGATTTCTCCTCCTCTTGGCCTGGATTCCCTTCTCAATTTTTGTTGTGTGACTTTAGGAACAAATTAGAGGCAAAATAAATGTTTATGATGATTTTGATGGTGATGCTATGTGAAAACTGATGATTACTGTAGAAAAGAATCATTGCACAAATACCGAAATCAAAACAAAATGCAATGGGATAGAGATAGAGAAGAATAAAACATCTCTTCCAGCTCATCAAAAATTAAATAACATTCTTTTAAGACGCCATTGCATGCTTGATTCTAGCTAACTTTTGTTTTTTATTCACAGTATAACAAAGGAAGCAAAATCTTTTGATTTTAAAACCATTTTAAACTTTTAGTTTAAACAGTATGAATACTGTGAAAGTATCTGATTATCCCACTTCTTCATGAAAGATCTTAATTTAATGATTCCAGCTGTGTTTCATGTGAATTTTGACTTCCTCCATTTATATGAAGGATATCAAATGCATCTCTTTAAACATCTTTAATTATAGATAATTTAAATTTCTAAATATGTTTGAATGAGTGAATGAACAATTGAATATATTGGTGAAATAAGTAATAAATGTGAACCTCTCAATTCATTTTAAAACTAAGAGCTTAAGCATATCTATCTTCTCAAACATCTATCATTTATTTATGCTAAAATATTCAAAATCCTTTCTTCTGTGTACCTTGCATTCATGTATGGCAATATAACACTGAACCTTATCAATATATATACTTCATACTTGTTTTAAAATTCTTTTAGCTTTTTGAAATATACAATATTTTATTATTATCTATAGTCACCTTACTGTTGCTACTCATAGCAACCTTATGTACAACAGAAGGAAACAGTACCAACACTGTGGTATGAACACAGTCTTTTACTGTTTGAGTCCATTGTTGCAGACACTATGTTTCTTTTCATTTTGAGTCATGCCACGAGGTCCCAGAGACTTTATTCCATTCCTATCATTAAGATCAACTCCACTTTGAGGCAGCAACTCTTCTTCAGTTGTTTCTTGAATGCCTGGTAGCCTGGAGGGCTCATTTTCCCTCACTATATTTGACTGCTTCTCTGCTATTCATAGAGTTTTCAATGGCTAATTGTTTCAAAAGTGGACTGCAGGAGCCTTCTCCCTGGTCTGTCTTAGTCTGGAAGCTCAGCTGAAACCTGTCCACCACGAGTGGGCCCTGCTGCTATCAGAATTACAAAAGGAAGACCTTTCAGCATCATAGCACCTTTCAAGTCCCCACAAAAAGACAAGATGACAGACATGTGGACGTTGTATGCAATAGCACACCGGAAATATTTACTTTTATTTATCTCAAACTTAGCACCCATTGATCAACACCTTTCCATTCCTTTGCTTCCCTTCTCTCCCCAGCCTCCAGTAACCACCAGTCAATTCTTAAGTTCCACGGGACCAACTTTCCTATATTCTACCCATGAGTGAAATCATACCTTTGTCTTTTTGTGCCTGGCATATTTCACTTAATGTAATAGTATGCAGTTCCATCCATGTTGTCTAAAATGCCAGGATTTCATCTTTTTATAAATGAATATTATTCTATTTTTAATAGGTATCACTTCCTTATCCATTATTCAGTTGATACTGTCATTGTTATGATTTTTTTATCTATTGTGAACAATGCTGCAATAAACATGGGGATGTAGATATCACTTTAATATACTGATTTTATTTCTTTTTTATATATGCCCAGTAGTGGAATCACTAGATCATACAGCATTCTATTTTTAATTTTTTTAAGAATTCCCATAGTATTTTCCATAATGGCTATTATTAAAAGTGAGCTTACCCCCTAATTGATACCCCTTTTCTAAACTGTGTTATGTAGAAAGAATTGTGTTATATCTTGAAAGTCAAATTTGATAACCTCATCTTGGCTTTTGACAGAGTCCAGTCACTTGTGCTCATGTCATCATGGTTTTATTGCCTACAGAACTAAAATATTACCCCTTTCTAAGAGAATGTTCATATAGGCATTATAATATATAAATAATATGGTAATGGCTTATTATTGTTGTTGTTAGGTGCCATCGAGTCGGTATCCGACTCATAGCGACCCTCTATACAACAGGGGAAACACTATTGTCAGTGCTTCTCTGTTGTTCATAGGGTTTTCAATGGCAGATTGATTTTTGGGAGGGGGTTGCCAGGTCCTTCTCCCAAGCCTACAGCTTCTGGTGTTCCCAGGCGGTCTCCCATCCAGGTACTAACCAGGCCTGACCCTGCTTAGCTTCCGAGACCTGACGGGATCTGATGCCACAGGGCTATGGCTGCAGGCAATGGCTTATTATAACATGTTATAATTAAATAATACATGTGATAATATGTATTTTGAAAATTGTTGTTGTTCGGTTCTGTCGAGTGTCATTCATAGTGACAGCAGAACGAAATAGTCCTCGATTCTGTGACAGGCACAAGATCTTATTTATGTGTAAGCCCATTGTTGTAGGCACTGTGTCAATCCATCTAGTGAAGGGTTTTCCTTTTTTCATCGATCTGCCACTCGACCAAACATGATGTTTTTGTGCAGGGATTGGTCCCTCCTAACTACATGTCTGAAATATGTAAAATGCACTCTAGCCATATTTGCTTCCTAGGAGCACTCTGGATGCACTTCTTCTAGGGCAGATCTGTTGGTTCTTTTGGCAGTCCATGGTTTATCCAATGTTCATTTCCAGCACCATAATTCAAAATCATCAATTCTTCTCCTGTCTTCCCTGTTCAATGTCCAGCTTTCACAACCATATGATGCAACTGATAATACCATGGCAAGAGTCAAGTGCACTTTCGACTTAATGTGACATCTGTACTTTTCAACACTTTAAATAGATCTTTTGCCACAACTTTTCCAAAACCAATGTGTCTCTTGATTTCTTGAATGCTGCTTCCATAGGTGTTGATTGTAGAACGAAGTAAAGCAAAATCGTGGACAACCTTAATCTTTTCTCCAGTTTTCATGAAGTTGCTTACTGACCCAGTTGCAAGGATTTTTGTTTTATTGATGTTGAGTCACAATCCATACAGAAGGTTATGTTCTTTGATCTTCTTCAGTAAATAGTTCAAATCCTCCTCACTTTCAACAAGCAGAGTTGTGTCATCTGCATAATGCAAGTTGTTAATGAATCTTTTCCAATCATGATGCCTCATTCTTTTCCATAAGTCCAGCTTCTCAGATTGTATTCTCAGCATAGGGACTGAAGAAGTGTGATGAAAAGATGCAACCTTGATGCACTTTTCTCAACTTGAAACCAAGCAGTGTTTCCTTGTTCTGTTTGAATGACTGCCTTCTGGTCCATGTACAGATTCCTCCTGAGTATAATTAGGTGCTCTGGTATTCCCATTCTTGGTGGGATTGGATGCCACAGTGCTACACATGCAGACATTTGGAAAATTATATAAATATTATTTAAAAGGTTTTATTAATCCATGTCTATTTCAACAATAATATACTTAATATTTCTTCTAATCATTGACAAATGCTTTATGCTTTATTTGATATTAAATTATTAATTCAGTTAAATACTTTCCTGAATAATTTTAACTTTTCAAAAGATTTTTCCAAATGATTAGTTATATTTTAATTACTTTATAAAATTTGTTTAATTCTAAATTCCTCCATTTTTCCTATAAGTCTGCTAATTTTGTTTGCTTTTACAAGTATGGTGTGTATGACTCACTCTTTTCCAGAACTTTCTTGAGTCTGTTACATATGCATTGCTCATTTTCAGCACCTTCTGACATAAGGCATCCTTCTAATATTCTTAAAGTTAGACTGAATTTTATAAAATTAGAAGACAGAAGTGAGGAAAATCATCACCTTGCTTGAGCAATGATGTATGCTTGAAGATGTGTACACACAGGGTAGATCCTTGTTGAATTTTGGCACTGTTACATTTACCTACAAAATACCTGATTATTTGATTATAAATCTCATATGTTCACTTTGCATGGAAACTTAGGAGAATCTCTCTTTCTTCTGTTGTAGTTATTATTAAAGGAGAAACCTGGTTGCTCACTAGATGTCACCCTAAGTTTGTCCTAATGGCATTTGAAGCTATTCCATTCATACCGTCAAAACCGAATCAAGCATTTTCAATTGCTTTCATGTGAAAACATTAAATATATCTTGATACTCAACTTTAATGAAGATTAAAAAGGGAAATAAGGCATCTTTTATATGAAATTACTATTTTAAGGTGGTGAAATACATAAAATTCATAACTTTTTATGATGTTATACTTTTAAATGAAATATAATGTGTATTAAAATATGACAATTCCCAATTAAAAGATCATACAAACTCAATCAGTAGAGCTTAATAAGTGGCAAAAAGGGGATTTAATGGCTGTGTTTGATCATTATCTATGTAACATTTTGTCTTGAAAGAAAAATCTGTTTAAGTATTTCCTACTTCGAATTTTCTCATGAGAAAGAATCATGTCTTGCATATTATAATTTTTGTTCAATAACAGGAAGTTTATAGAAGCAGCAACTTTACTCTGTGGTCCTTTTCCTCTGGAACATTCCACTTACAGTCTAAATTTTACGTTATTATCCCCACTTAAGCTTCCCTCTTTACTCTAAATCACCACTATCCTAGGTATCCATAAAGCTGTCAATGGACAAGTACCACTTGTGAGGTTAAAATCTCATTTTTAGTAATATGAAGCCCATTTTCTCTTTTTGAAATATCCCTGGAAAGCTCTCCCAGGTAAATAGCTATAATTTCTTAGTTCTTATCCTATTATGTATTAGTATCATGTTGATGAATATTTTAAATTGCTCTCTTCCACCCATTTCCTATGAGTTCAGATTGAAATGATTTACATTGTTTATTAATAAAGAATAGCTGATGATAATTGAGTTCCTGCTGTGTCCTACCCCTTTTCCATATAGTTCAAGTATTCTTAACACTGCTTTCAATGCTGCATTATTCTGAGTTGGCTAACTGCTCTAATATCGCCATAGCACAGCATGGTATATATTAAACTTTCAAACTCGCTTTCATCCAGCCCAATGCAGACATTCCTTGTCTGGTGTCTCTTCTGGCAGCTACACCCAGGATTCCAGTCTCCTTTTATTCTAACATAATGTTTTTGTTTTTGTTAGGTGCCCTCAAGTAGTCTCTGACACATAGGGACCCTTATAGTCACTCTTAACATCTAGTCCTCTGTCTCCAAAGTTGGAGAAATGTTAATGGAGGAAACATGGGCCAGGCTTTGAACCATCTTGATCAACTTACTCTATATATCTCATATAGAAAGAAAACACCAGCCAGGCGTGGCGGTGCACGCCTGAAATCCCTGAGACTCCAGAGGCAGAGACAGGAGGATCACAAGCTCGAGACTAGAGGCAGTCTGCATAATTTAGCAAGAACTTGTCTCAAAAGGTAAAAAGAGAAAAAAAAAGGGGGGGGGGGTGCTGGGCGTGCAGCTCAGTGGTCCAGTACTTGCAAAGCATGCAGATGCGAGGCCCTGAGTTCAACCCACAGTACTCCCCACCCATTCCCCAGAAAAGAAAATACCAAATGTCTCCAAGTGTTTCTCATGGTAAAGATCATGCTTAACTTCTTAAACACTTTAATGTTATAAAACACACATATAAAAAACCACTTCCCTCTTGCCTCCTAAAATTTAAGAGATAACTCCTGTTCACAGATTTTGCTGATTTCTTTTGGGGCTTGTGCTGCCATCTACAAGGCTTTAAGGTTTAAACAATAGCTCATTAGCTAAAAAGAATGATTAAAAATAACAGGAATTGTCAATATGTAATGTTCCAGAAAATTTAGTGCTAAAGTGAATGTATTACTGAAATGATTCCTATCTATTAGCATATTTTCTAAAATATATACTAAATTAATAGGGAAATGAATTCCTCCAATGGACAGAAAAATAACTTTTTGGGTAGAAATGGGATAATATGGTAGCAATTATGCAGTCTATTACAATAATGATGCTGATCTTGCTAGGGGTACAGTTTTGTTGGCAATTATTTCTTCTCATGTAACACGTTCTTAAGTCATTCTCTTTCTTCTTTATCATAAGGAGGACTATTTTACCTCACTTTTACCTCTTCTAGAATCTTATATATTTTCATTTTTTATTAGCTTAATAGAATATATAACAGAATTTGCTTGTGGTATTATACTTTATTAAAAAGTAGATTAAATTTCTAACATTTGTTATAATAGAACCCAAACTATGAAGTGATTCTTGACACAATTTAAAATATTAAGTTGATAGCTGTTATTCAAAAAATGGATACTTTGAAATTCTGTGTTATTGTGCCATAAATGAAATTGTGGGAAATTATTTTGTATGTACCTTCATGGAAACTAATTTTATTATAAATATATTTTGAAATATTCACCCCTATGCATGCATTATCTATTTGAAATGAATTTGACTATATATATAATACACATATATGTATATTTATGTATATCACAAACTAATGAAAATTAATTTCCTGGATAGTAAATAACAATCTCTTGCTTCTATAGTATCTCCTATTGTCTATGTATTAAGGAAAGTGGAAAAATGACAGTAATCTTATTAGGACACAACTTAAGGCATTCTGTGTACCTTCTGTCAGCTTGTTGCTATGACTGTGGGGAACTGCATGTTGCTATGAGGCTGAAAGCTATGCTACCAGTACTTCAGATACCAGCAGAATCATTCTTGCTGGACAGGTTTCACCTGGACCCCCAGACAAAGACAGACTAGGGGGAAGGACCTGGCAATTCATTCTGGAAAAAATTAGCCATTGAAAACCATATGAACAACAGAGAAGCACTGTCAAATACAGTGGTAGAAAATGAGCCCCCAAGGCTGGAAGACATTTAAGAAACAACTGAGGAAGAGTTATCTTCTTAATGTAGAGTTGACCTTAATGACAGCAACGGAGTAAAGCCTTTGGAATCTCCATTTGCTGATGTGGTGCAACCCAAGATGAGCAGAAACAATGGCTGCAACATTGGGCTCAAACATAGAAAGATTGTGTGCATGTCACAAGTGTTGGAAAGTGTTTCACTCTTACAGATATAGTGACTATGAGTCAGATCTGATTCAACAGCACCTAACAAGTTACCTTCAGAGAAATGGGCAAAAAGCTTTTAAATTTTATTCCTTTAGTTCAGAAACATAAAACAATTTATAAACTATTATTCTTATGACAAGAAAAGAAATGAAATATTTGCTCTGTCTAGCACTAGGTTGATTTTATCTTGTTGTTGTTGTTAGGTGCCATCCAGTCCTGTCTGACTCATAGCAACCCTCACGGGTTTTCAATGGCTGATTGTTTTTCTTTTTGGTATTGTTTTGGGAGTGGACTCCCACATCCTTCTACCTTTTCCTCAATGCTGGGGATCAAACTGGGATCCTCAGAAAGTGTGGAGCCACACTCTACCCACTGAGCTAAACCCTAAATATATATTTGTATATTGCAAACATTGAAGAAAAGATAACTTTCCTTTACTGCTCCAGCTTGAGTAGTCTTCATAAGAGGGATGCAAATATTTTCAAGATTATAGCAGGAGGTAAAAGGCATATGAAATGGGAAACAAATGCGCATGCCATTTTCTTTCTTGTGGGTGACTCCTCTATTCCATGAGACCGTCCAGGCTCCGTCCTGGCTATGGTTTAGAAGTACATAACCAGGCTGAATTGAGGTCGCATTGCTACTCAGCTATTACCACAATGCTAACGGGTATTACTCTGGGAGAATGAAACTTCTTTCCATTAAAAATAAGCAGATAGTTGCTCTGAAGCAGACATAGCCAGAGTGCAGAAAATGAGCTCTTTCTAGCTCATTCATGCATTTATAAGGGTGTTTTGGAGGACCCTTTACTATGGTATCTATATAAATACAGGTTTGCGCTGACACAGTACAGATACCTATTTAATGCAAAAAAGAATTGTTTAATAAAAATATATGTGCATCCTTTCACATTGTCAGATTCACTTTTCCCAACAACTTCCTTAATTGAACAGCATACCTATTTAAGTGATACAAGAGCCAAATACCAGAAAACTAAGATTGCAGAATTCCTAAGTGAGAGAAGTGAGATTTGAACTCATGTCAGCTACATGTGTGCCAAATGCAACTGGGTTGAATGAGACTGTTTTATTGGAGCTACTTTCTAAACTTTGGACAGATTTGGAGTCCCAGGGAGGATCCATACATGCTAAGGATAAGTACCATGTTTCTGAAGCAGATCCATTAAGATTCTAGTCACTGATGCTAGTTCTGATTCTTATATCCTTTTCTCTGAAACAATACAGCAGAAGAAACTTTAAAAGTTGTAGCACTCCAGTGTCATTTCTAAAAATTACTTCTTCCAGAGGCTACACTTCTGTAAAGTACCAAAATACAAGTGTTGCCAGGAGGAATTGTTTTAGATTCTTGAAGCTAGCAAAAATATTGGACCTAGTACATTTAAATCATATTTATATTTGAAAGGATCATATCCAAAATTTTGTTTTTTATCAAAATTAAGTGGGTGTAATGCATATAACCAAGAAACACAAATTCAAGCATTATAGTCCATAATCCACCTGCATATTAAATACATACAAGTATATACTTATTAAATTGAATAAATATTTTTCAGTAATTTTGTTTATATTTTAGACAACAAAAGACAATATCAACCATATGTAATCAGCGATCTTTCCTCTTCTGGTACTTTTTTTTCTTTAATTTAATTTGTATATTTTCACCATTCTGGTTGTATTTCAATAAAAGGAATTTATATTGTACATATTCCTTGGCAGAAAATACTATATAGTAACTAATTCTGGACAATTTCTGTTGGTTTTGAGTTCTCAGATCCTTGGCAGATATCGGAGACTAAGGAAATGAAACTTGTGTTTACCAGGTGCCCATATGCTAGAATTATGCAAGGGTTTCTCCACTTTATAGTGAGGAAAAAAAGAGAGGGGAAATTTAATGTCACATTTCCATGCTTCTTGTAGTCATGGAAGTGTGTATTTATTCTCTTTTCCAGGTACATTGGAGCTCTAGAGAATTTATTGTGTCAGTAGTGTTAAGACCATATAGGGTGGAGTTTCCTGATTTTGATATATATCTTTGGAAGTGCATCAAAGCCACCCACAGATGCTGAAGATTTGAAGTCATACAGACCAGAGTCACACAAACTCATGATATGAAAGAAATCTCTGCAGGGAGGGAAGGATGCCAGTAGGAGACAGGCTTCTGCCAACGATGTCTCTTTAGCAAAGTGGTTCAGTTGTCTCCCTGTATCCAAATCAAATGAGTGTACGATCCTTTATTTCTGCTTTTACAGCATTCAAAGACGTTAATTACTGAACTAGCATTCTGACTCCATTGTAAGTTATTGGAAAAATATATGATCTTTACAATATCAGAACTTATCTAATTAGTTCTCTCTTCTAAGAATTGTCTATAAATTTAGTCAATAGTAACTATTTTGTTAATTTGAAAAGTGATTACATAATTGATTATGACAAAACATGGAAAGATCAGATATATATTTGGGGCAGTAGAGTTGTTTAAAGGCTTCTGGGAAGAAAGATGCAGGTTTCATTCAATAGGTGAATCTTGACTGAATATTGTGAAATCATAATAGTGATACCTAATTAAATGGCTTTTAAAGTGATTACAACAGCAGTCATGTAAAAAATTCAGTTATCTAGACTCTGAGTCAGTCCTACTGAAACTAAAACAATACAAATGGACATTTGAAATCTAAATATTTGAAAACATTAAAGAACATGATTCATCTCACCTTTAGATATCTAAAATATTTTATGAGACATGGAAAACTACCTAAATACATTTATATTATTTATATGTGAGATATAGTATAGTTTATCTCCCTCTATGGTTTTGAACAATGGCTGTAATGAATATTAGAATTGTTATATCATATATATGTCAACCTGATATGTACTTACCTTTCTTATGAAATTAATTCAAATTAATTATGTTATTATTTTGTTGTTGTTGTTAGGTGCCGTGGAGTTGGTGTCCCACTCATAGCCACCCTACAAACAACAAGTGAAACACTATTGTCAGTGCCTCTCTGCTGTTCATAGGGTTTTCAATGGCAGATTGGTTTTTGGGAATGGGTTGCCGGGTCCATCTCCCAAGCCTACAGCACCTGTGGTCTCAGGTGGTCTCCCATCCAAGTATTAACCAGGCCCTACCCTGCTTAGCTTCAGAGATCTGAGGGGATCTAACACCACAGTGGTATGGCTGCAGGTTAAATTATAATTTTAGAGGCAGTAATTTTGAGATCTTGAATCATACAGAAAGTTACCTCAGTATCTATTTCAAATACTAATTTAGTACTTGTGAAAGTATGTTTTAATAAGTGTGTTGAATTAATAAATAGAATAGACTTTGCCTTATAACATGTTGTACCTAAAATATTTCCATGCATTTCTAATAAAGTTCAGTGACAAGTGTTTCATTCCATTCTATAATACATTTATTTTCTTTCCTTTGAACTTTTTGAGTGTCTGTCATTGAATGTTTTACTAGGAGGACTATTGCTTAACATACACAGAATTGGAATAGGTCGTGAACTGAGAGTCTGGGATACAGAATATTACATTTTCTCTCTTTATTGAATTTTTGGATTTAAAGTGCTTTATGTCTAACTGCGAAAGTGTCTCTTAAGTTCCCACTGGTGTGCTTCTAGGAGACTGTTCTGATTTGCCAGAACGATGAGATATTCATTGTTGCTGGCTCGGTTTATGACTAAAGTGAGGCCTGTAAACCTCAAAGACACAGTGTCCACTGACTGTGAATTGGATCCTTGTGCCTGCTGGCAGGGGACAATATAGAAAATGCAATCAGATTTGAAAAGGGTCAGACTGGAAAGGTTATAGTTGATTTTGGCAGCAGGAGACAATGCTTCGAAGCTTTACTAAAGCAATGTGTGCTGAGCATTTATGGGCAGATTCTCTTTACAGGCTGGAATTTGTATTTGTCATGTCATTTAAATAGGAATGGGAATGTTTATCTGGGGACTGCCTCAGAAAAAGTTGAAAAGATGGTAACCTGTGGCTCAAAGAGCTGACATAGAAAGACAAAGTGTTAAGAAATTATTTTCCAGGGTTCAAGAAAGAAAACATATTTTGATTCTTCTGTACCAGCATCATTATTATCAAGCTTTTTTTTTTTTTTTGACACAGCCATTTACCTACCTGAGCACCAGATTGCTCAAATAATTAGAATTTGTAAAGTGGCCACAGGGTCTTTGAATCTTTTAATTGACTACCCTAGAAATTATACATACATCAAAGGATAACATTACAGAGAGTAATAATGCTTCATAACATAGAGATGGCATTTTAAGAGATTTTTTTTACCTTAGTACTTTCTCATTCTGACATCTGAAATTGCTTTTCTCAAATCTGTCGAGAAGTTCAGGTACAACATAGTTAAATGAGTTTCCCAGTGTTTGAGAAAATGATGAAGTTTGGTTTGCAATGACTTGTAATGTTAAAGAAGAAAAATGAAACCAAAAGTCCCACATTCTATGGTTTTTCTTGAGAATTTTCAAATGAAACTTCATCTCCAAGAGGTACCATTTAAATGAAAATCCACTAAAAATGATTTTGCTTTTGTTTCTATTCTGTGAACATGTGAAGTCATAAAGCAAATGGGAAGACTGGGAGAGTTATTTCATGGGTGTGTCAAATTCTTTTCTTTTCTTTTTTTTTTTTGTGGTTGAACCCAGGGCCTCGTGCTTGCGTGCTCTGCAAGTGCTGGACCACTGAGCTGCACCTCCAGCCCTGTTTTTTACTTTTTGAGACAGTCTCACGAAGTTATGCAGACTGCCTCTGGTATCAAACTTGAGATCCTCCTGCCTCCGCCTCCTGAGCCCCTAGGATTGTGGGCGTGTGCCACTGCGCCTGGCCCAAATTATTTTCTTTAGCTTCTAATTTTATTTTCCCCCAGGAAAATACCTTGGCACAAGTGAATTATCAAGCTTTTCTTACTTTTTGTGAACTTCCTGAGGAATAAGAAATGCTATTTTTCTTCAAACGTTTAATTTTAACAATGGTCATTCTGTAATTTTGTTATCTGATTGTATGATTAACTGAATTACTGTATCTTAGTCGGAAACAATGTTCATGGAATTATTGAGAGAAATCTGAATGTCTGAGTTTAGTGTAACAAGTATAAGAACATTATGATTGCTATGTTACTTTTAACCTTTGCAGTATCATTATATAGAAAGACAAGTAAAAGCCTGGTACAGTGGGCACATTCCTCTAATCCTGGTGACTCAGGAGACAGAGGCTGGAGGACCACAAGGTCAGGCCAGAGACAGTCTGTGTAACTTAATGAGACTGTCTGAAGATAAAACAAAAAAGGAGCTGAGCATGCAAGTCAGTTATACAGCACTTGCAAAATATGCCTGAGGCCTTGGGTTCAACTCCCCAGTACCACATACACATACAAAGAAGACAGTTAAAGACTTGTGAACTCAAAGGTATTCTAGTTTATCTGTACTTCACAGTGATTATAGGGTCTGGGGCTTATCACATTTGGTAGAGCTCTATGAGCGTTGAGGCCCTGGGTGTGATCCTCCGCACTGCCAAAGTGGGAGAAGGACCTGACAGTCCACTCCCAAAACAACCCAGAAAACAATCAGCCATTGAAAACCCTATGCATAGCAGAGAAGTGCTAACATAGCGCTGGGCACGGCACACTGTTGGGGAGTGCTTCCTTCTGTTGCACATTGGGTTGCTATGAGTCAGACCCAACCCAACCTCACTTAACAACATTCTTAATCTATTACTCTAATATTAAGTTTCATAGAAAATACTATTTCCTTTAAGATATTCACATGTCACTTAAGGTAATAGATGTTGACACGTTATATGTAATTTTTTTCATTAATCCACATAAGGTCAGATTTTTAAAAAAAGAATAAAACCTAGGATTTGTATGAAAGAAATTTTCTTATTGAATACACATGCTCATTTCTTAGAATTCACTTTCTCAGTGCCCATGCTACACAGATTTCACTGCAAACAAAGTCAGGTTAATGATGTGCACCAGCAAAAAAGACATTTCCTGGTCTGAGTACAACAATTAGTGTTAAATGCCAGCTTTGATTTTTAAAATTGGCTTATTATATTTATTATGATTCTATAAAAATTATAATTTTCTGTAGCCTATGATCACTTATTTTATGTTTTTCTTGCCAATATTTCGATTGGAATTTTAAAATTAGAATATTAATAACATAAACATCTGCATTTTGGTCCACAGTAAAGAATACTTTTAAAATTTTTGCTTCTTGATACTTTGTTGCATAAGAGTTCAAAATAATCTACATGAAAAATGTTATGAGATTTAAAAAACGGAAAAAAATATATATATAAGTCCATTTCCAAGTCACCGACTCTTCACTTCAAAGCCTGAGCTGTGAGGTTTATCAAAGGACCTCAGCCTTTGACTGGTCTTTGAAGAAACTCAAGTCTAACACCCTCCACCACCACTTCATCAGTATCAACGCTAACCCTTTCAAGGTGAGAAGTTGGAATATGAAATTCTTAATAACATAAAATAAAACTATTAACTCAGTTTTAACTACAGGTGTAGGCTACTGAGAGGATGTGACCTGCTGGACAGGTCCCCCTCCTGTGTGCTTTACCTTAATGTCTACCACATAGTAGATGGAGCCAAATATTTCTTAAATGAATTTTGAACACAATAGATGAGGTGTGCCTTAACAAGCTGTCAAAAAATGAAACTGTAAGTGGTACACAATTGGCAGGTCAATTTGTCCCTGAACATGATGACATTTTTAGTATGATAATGGGCAATGTCACTGGTATCATTTTATACCAAGAATTCATAGCAGGTATTTTTTTTTACTGTTTTTAATCAGAATGCAGTTCTGAAAGAAAAGTAAAAAAAATATCACTTTTAGAACACTGGATTTTCTTTCCCCTTCCTTTTCTCCCTCCCTCCCTCTATCCCTTCCTTTCTTTCTTTCTTCCTTCCTTCCTTCCTTTCTTACTTTCTTCCTTCCTTCTTTCCTTCCCTCCCTCCTTTCCTCCCTCTTTTCTTTTCTTCTCTCTTCTCCTCTCCTTTTCTTTTCTTTTCCTTCTTCTTCTCTTCCTTTATTCAGTGCTGGGGGGATGAACCTAGGGCCTCATTCATATTCTGCAAATTCTCTACCACTGACCTGCAACTCCAGCCCATTTTATTTTTTATCTCTAGTCAAGGTCTCACTAAATTACTCAGGCTTCCTCTGGCCAGGACGTTTTGATCCTCCTGTATCTGCTTCTTTAGTTGCTGGGATTACAGGCATGAGCCACCCCACTCAGCTTGATTTTTCTTAAGTCTAATAAATCAGAGAGAAATCAATGAAAATCATTTTAATATATGTGTACAGTGTTACTTATTTAGTAGTTTTAAAAAGTTAAAGGATACTCTTCCAGAAAGGAGTTGAGTAAAAATATGAGGTAAGGATTTACCTCACAAAGAATAGGAAATATGAAATCTTGAAAATTTTCAGCCTAAAACATCACAGTACTAGGGACTTCTTTTTCTTGAAATGATAGCACGTTGAACTACAATCACCTAACATGTTTATATGATCAGACACAAAGCTTGACATTTTAATGTCTTAAGGTTTGATTCTTGGTGGAGAAATGTGTATATCATATACAAATAATATGCATTAATATATTTCTTGAGTAAACATAAAAAACCTAAAACAGAGATGACAAATATAAATGCCAGCCACAGCAAGGAAAGAAAAGGACATGAGTGAATACCAGCCAGTGTTAAACTAAAGTTCATGAATTATGCCTAGAGAATCTAGTTGGTTTGTGCTGTAGGTAAAATTGATTGCAGCCATTACAAACCAGGGCCTTTTCAGTGTGAACTTGTTGTTGTTGTTGTTAAGTGTCCTGGAGTCGGGTACTACTCATAACAGAGCAAAACATTCCCTAACATTATGCCAACACATGGTCTTTTGTATGCTTGAGTGGATTGTTTCGGCCACTGTATTTCTTCTCATATTGTGTCCTGCCACAGCAGCAAATGGAGGTCCTAAGGGCTCTACCCCATTCCTAGAATTAAGGTCAACTCTACTCTGAGGAGGCAACTCTTTTGCAATTGTCTTTGAGTGTCTTCCAGCCTGGGGGCTCATTCCCTGGCACTACATTTGACAGTACTTCTCTGCTATTAGTAGGGTTTCCAATGCCTAATTGTTTGGAGGTTGGGCTGACAGATCTTTCCCCCTACTCTGCTTAGGAAACTCAGCTGAAACCTGTCCACTGTGGGTGGCCCTGCTGGTGTCTAAGATACCAGTGGCACAGATTGCAACATCACAGCAACATACAAATCCTCACAGAAGGACAAACTGATAGACACTTTGGGGTCAGTGTCAACTAGAATTATTTAAATGTGTAGAAACTGAAAATCTAATTCATATCTGAGATTTCTTAATTTTTTAAGAGTTGCAAAATAAAATTTAAATTTGTAAATTGTTTTAGGCCCAAAACAAAAACAAACAAAAAATACAGTGTGTGGTCTGAGTGTAGCATAAACACATGCAGTTTGTTAACTGCACACTACAGCACTACAGCATTTGTACATGCACATGCTTTGGGCAGATGAAGAAAGCTCCTGTCCAGTGTTATATGAGGAACTTGGTCCATATAGTATTGATGTTTTAGGAAAAAATCAAATACATGTAAAATAAATACATTTGAGAGTTTAACATCAACCATTTTCTTTGGTGATTTGAATATTCATTTGTGTGCTTTTTGGTCTTCTGTGCTACCACTGAAAAATGGGAAGTCTCAATCTGTAACTCTTTCTCATTATATTTTTATTATCAGTAAGTTCAATAAAGCTGCAGCCATACCACTGTGGTGTCCTATCCTGTCAGATCTGGGAAGCTAAGAGGTTCTGGCCTGGTTAGTACTTGGGTGGGAGACCGCCTAGGAACACTAGGTGCTGTAGACATGGGAGAAGGACCCAGCAATCCACTCCCAAAAATCAATCAGCCATTGAAAACCCTATGAATAGCCAAGAAGCACTGACAATAGTGTTTTATGTGTTGTACATAGGGTCTCTATGAGTCGGACACCAACTCAAGGGCACCTAACAACAATAGCAACGTCAGTAAATTTAATTTAACAATACTGCATAATCAAATCTGCAAATATGGAGTATCTCTCAGTTTACTGAGATTTTGTTTAATTCACAAGTTTTTGGTACTTTCTGCATACAACTTATGCTCATTTTTTCTAGACTTATAATTGAACGGGGCTGAGGTTTAGCTCAGTTAGCAGAGTGCCGCTTTGTGCTGTCTGAGGCCCTGGATTCAATCTTTAGCTCCTTAAAAATGAAAGTACCTGGAAGCGCACTCCTGAAACAATTCAGAAACAATCAGCCATTGAAGATCTTATGAGGGTCACTAGGACATGGACCAGACTCTGTGGTACTAACAACAACAGGAAAACATTTATAGTGCCCCTCTTCCTCCTCTTCCTCCTCCTCCTCCTCCTGCTCCTCCTCCTCCTTCTGCTCCTCCTTCTTTTCAGTATTTGCAGTTGAACCCAGGGCCTTGCACATGCTTTGCCAATAAGTCACACACTCAGTCCCACTTATTTTTTATTTTAAAAATTTACTTTATTTGGTATTCTTACAGTAGCAGGGGTTGAACTCAGGGTCTCTCACGTGCTGGGCAATTGCTCCACCACTGAGCTACACCATAAACCACTATATTTATTTTTCCTTTTCGGACAGGGTTTTGCTAAGTTGTGCAGGCTGCCTCTGGCCTTGAACTCTTGACCCTTCTGCCTCAGCCTCCCAAGTAGCTGGAATTACAGGTGTGCACCACTGCACTTACCTTCCCTTTTTCATTTTATATCTTGAAAGAGTTTCTTGCTAAGTTGCAGAGGCTGCTTCTGACCTCAAATTTGTGATCCTTCTTGCCTCAGGTTCCCAAGTCACTGGGATGATAGGCATGCACCATGGTGCTTGGCAAAATTTATGTTCTAATTGGAAGAACTGAGATTTTTTTTTTTCCTGGATACATAATCATGTTGTCTTTGAATGAACAGAGTTCATCTCTCCATTCTTCATTCTTCATCCTTTTCATTTATTTTGCTTGTCTTCTTGTACTACTGAGCAGTTTCAGTGTACTTTTGAATGGGAGTGAGGGAAGCAGATCTCTTCCTTGTTTTCTTCCTAAGAGTTAGGCATTCAATCTCTCACCATTAAATACGCAAGCTGTACATCTCTTGTACATATTCTTTCTTAGGTTACAGAAGGCATATTTCCAGATTGTTAGTGATTTTATCATAAGTAGAAGTTTGATTTTGTAGAATGCTTTTTCTGATGTTCAAAAGTATTTTCTTAGTCTGCTAATACAACGAACTGCATGGATTGATTTATGAATGTTGATCCATTCTTTTATATTCCTTGAGTGAATTCCACTTGGTCATGATGTATTATTTTTATTTTCCATATTGCTGGATTCAAGATGCTAATATTTTGTTAAGTAGGTTTGAATCTATCTTTATAAGAAATGCTTTCTGATTTTTTATAAGTTGGCTACTTTGGATATAAGGATAATTTTGGCAGTGAAGAATGAGTCACAAAATGTCCTTCCTCTGTCATTTTCCTGAAGAGATGATATAAACTTGGTATTATTTATTCCCTAAAGTTTTGGTAGAATACCCCAGTGAAACAGCACTGGTGTCTTATTTTTTTGTGGAACGTTTATAATTATTTCAACCTTAAAAATAGTTATATTACTATTCAATTTACTTGCTTCTTCTTGTGTGAGTTTTGGTAGTTGTATCTTTTAAAGAATTGATCTCGGTGCCTAAATAATGAAAATTATGGACGTAAAGTTGTTCAAAGCATCCCCTTATTACCCTCTTCATGTCTATGGATCAGTATTCATGACCTCTTTCATGTTTGATGCTGGTAATTTGTGTTTTCTCTCTACTCTTTGCTTAGACTGGCTAGAGGTTTATTGATTTTGTGGATAATTTCAAAGAACTCACATTTTGATGAGTGTTTTTCAATTTCATTAAATTTCACACTTTAGTTTTTCTTTTTCTTGCTTTAAGCAAGAAAGGTAGAGGATTAAATTATTAATTTTAGATCTTTCTCATTTTCTGATATATGGATATATCCTCTATATTCCCCTCTTGTTTGAATTTGGATCTATTAATTTTAAAAGGGTTATTTTAATTTTCACTTAGCTCAAAACAGACTTCTTTTTGAGCCATGTATTATCTGAGTTTGCTGTTTAATCTCCAAGTGTTCTGGGATTTTCTACCTTTCTTTTCTTGATTTATAATTTAATTAAATTGTAGTCTGGGAAAATATATTTTATTATTTCTATTCTGTAAGATGTTTTATGGCCCAGAATATACTTTATCTCGGTGATTGTTCCATGTGAGTTTGAGAAGAATTTATATTCTGCTGTTGTGGAGAATGTTCTATAATGCCAATTAGATCAATTTGAACAATGTTGCTCTTTAGGTCAACTATATCTTCACTGATTTTCTGCCTGTATGACTTCCCAATTACAAGAAGAGAGT
>VMDO01017539.1:5469-44721 GCA_007922755.1 Pedetes capensis | reverse complement strand
TCGGTATCCGACTCATAGCGACCCTCTGTACAACAGGGGAAACACTATTGTCAGTGCTTCTCTGCTGCTCATAGGGTTTTCAATGGCAGATTGATTTTTGGGAGGGGGTTGCCAGGTCCTTCTCCCAAGCCTACAGCTTCTGGTGTTCCCAGGCGGTCTCCCATCCAGGTACTAACCAGGCCTGACCCTGCTTAGCTTCTGAGATCTGACGGGATCGGATGCCACAGGGCTACAGCTGCAGGCTTAAAATAATTATATGAGTTAAATAGCAATTTTTTCACACATGTAACTACTCCCCAGTCCACTTCTTTTGCAACACTATTTTCACTAGCCAATTTTTTACTGTTATCAGAGTCATAGTGGGAAATCCATACCACTTCCTAGGCTTGGTCTGTGAACTTTCTAGATGAAGTATTCCTGGCCTGGCCAGTAGGGGAAATGGGACTGGGCTGAATTTGACCCTCTCTAGGGCTCAGGACATCTATTTGTAAGATGAAAGACTTTCTAAAATTAGATTGTGGATCTCATCCAAAAACTAGATGCAACTTCTGTCAGTAACTTTTTCCACTAAGCCCATGAGCAAAGCATGGATTCTGGTACTAGGTGAGGACCCTCCTCAGAAGCAGCTCTGTGGGTAAGAGCAAAATCGGGACCTGGAGATAAATAATATCCAGCGGCCTGTGAGTGCATAGCAAGGCCACTCCCTTTTATATCTCCCTTTTCAAATTCTACTCGTTTTTTGAGTCTTAGTTCAAATCCCCCTTCTTCCAAGAAACCATCTCAAACCACCTCATAATGATTTGTAGCATGGCTGCATCCTCTGGCTGGACATGACACTATCTTAAAGAAAAATAGCCACAATGACCTGTAGGAGACATTGGCCCGCAGTCCTAACTGCACAGCTGGTAGCTGGGCCTATTGTGGTAGAAGGCCTCTTACCACTTCCTCACAGAGAGAGGTCATGAGACTCACCACCGAGATTCCTCCCACCACTATACAAGAGGAAAACAACTGGCTAAGGCTGGGGCTCCTGGAGGGATGTTTTGGTGACACAGCTGTCTAGATGGCATCCATGCTACAATAAGTAATCCTAATAAACTCATTGGTTCATCAAGTTTGACTGGATGGAATCTGTTTCTTTGGTCTGTCAGTGCCCTCTCTGTTTGGGAGGTATAGATGTTCTTTGACATCTCCCAGGCAAGTTAAGAAATACTTGGTGCCCAAACAGGGACCCAAAAGAATCAAAGATGAGCCGGGTTGGAGAGTCCATAGGGAGAATCCCCCAATGGCCATCTTCCCCAAGAGGTGAGGAGTGCTGTGCCTCCTTGCTGTAATGGTGGTTGTGTGGTCCCTGCTATAGGTGATTCAGGCAACTGAAGGTGAGTCATCTATAAGCGGACAGTCTGCAGAAGGAATCCTGAGATGGCCATCTTCCTCTGAGTGGTATAGGGTTCTAAGCCTCCTTGAGAAATGGGGTCTGCCACATGAATATGGGGACATCCAAGAAAACTGGCTGATGGACTAGAGATATATAGCCCGAAAGTAACACGTGTAGATGGGATCATAAGCAGGCTGTGGTGGCAGCTGTGTGGCCCATACTGTGGGCAAAAAGATATGCAGAGCTGTCTTCCTGGGAAGAGTGTGTGCCTCAGGGGGAATTACAATGGGAGAAGGGCTGGCCTCCACAGGTGCTGCCCTCCATGTCGTCCTCCACCTGACAGAAAAAGTGGGAAAAAGGATGAGATGGAGGTCCTGGCTCCCTGTTTCTTACACATGGGAGGGCATAAGGAAAAGAGGGCACAAGTTAGATCTGTGCTGAAGAGTTCTCCAGGGATCCAGAAACTTGGAACTCAGGGAAAGAATCAGACAGTGTGGAGGGAGAGGATGAGACACAAATGATAGAAGATGTTCCTTGGTTTGACATTTAATACAGAGAAAGGGGGAAACCAGCCTGTAGATAGGGCCTTCATAATGGCCCAGGACAAGAGACTATGATAATCAAAAAAACTGTTTAAATTGGGGAAAACTTTTCTTTTTTATTATTTTTATTTATTTACTTTTGTGGTACTTGGGGGTTGAACCCAGGGTCTTGCATGTACTTTACAAGTGCTCTACCACTGGCTTCACCTCAGTCTTATTTTTATTTTTTATCTCAAGACAGAGTCTCACTAAGTTACTCAGGCTACCTCTGCCCTCAAATCTATGCTCTTCCTGCCTCATCCTCCCAAGTTGCTGGGATTACAGGCATGCATCACCATGCCCAGCTGCAGAATACTTTTAAAGAAGTGATATAGTCTCTCACAACCTGGCTCGTGAGGCTGTGGGTCACAGGGTAGATGGAATCAGTATGAACTTTGCAGCAGGGGAGAAGCTGAATAATATAACTACGTACCTTTGGGAGCAAAGACTGCATAATCCATAGCAATATGGGGAAGCAAGGCCCTGCTGGACTGGCTCAGAAAAGTCATTAGGGACAGATGATTGTTGCTGGCTGAGGTCTCCATGAATACCAGTGCTCAGAAGACAATAGGACAGGCCCCTTCATCTGCTTCTCCTTTTTTTCATCTCCTCCTGGCTGCCTTGGCATCTTTCAAACCCAATTTACATACCAATGTAAGTCTAAATGAACGGGGCATGAGGGAGGTGGCATTGGACGTCTGGTTCAATGGGCTGGGCAGGACTGTGTTCACTGGAGAGTTACATGGGAAATTAATTCAACAGGGACCTCAGGATGGGTAGGGAGCTCTGGTGGCTTTGCGAAGTCTGCTGGTGGGACAGGATCTTCATGAGGTAGGAGAGGCTTTGGTAGAGCGGGTGACTTAGACCGGCGTGTACATCTGGTTCGTGAGGTGCGAAAACAATCAGGAAATGAAAAAAGGAGAAGCAGATGGAGGGGCTTGTGAGGGTGGCTTGAGAACAAACGTGGCAAGATTTGCGGGGAGCAAGAGTTCCCAGGGAAAAGCCTGACAAAAGGACACATGCAGTGCTTGTGAGTTTCTGGAAGCCTGACCAACAGTTCACCAAAAGGGGGAATGACAGGGAGGTATAGGTGATTCCTGTTGTGTCTCCTGCTGAGGAAGAGGGAGGATTCACGGGGTGGTAACCACCCCAGCTGCTCCTCTGATTGGGTGGCTACGGTTTCTTATAAACAAGGGCCATACTAAGCAACTGGAGGCCCCATGTTGAACTGTGGGTTTTTCAGTCCCCTACTAATGTGCAAAACACTTGGGTTTCAGTGGATACTGGAGCCAAGTGTGTCTTAATTCACGACAACCCCCAAAACCACCAGGGGCCAAGGGCAGCAGCAGATGGAGGTGGAGATAGAACAGTGCAGGCGATGACAAAGCTTGTCCTGGTGTGGGCAGTCACTCCTCCCAGAAGATAGTGTGTACATTTCTCCCCTGCAAGAGAACATACTGGGGGTGGACATGGAGCTGGGATGCACCCTGGGTACCACTGTTGCAGAGTTTTGCCTGTGTGAACTGTAACTGTAGCCATGGATGACCGGGTGAAACAGAAGCCCATGAAGCTGCCCATTTTACACAGGGTGGTATATACCCAACAGAACAGGCTGCCCGGGGATAGAAGGAGAGCCCAGAAACCATCGAGGAATTAGAGAAAGCACAGATTATTCACCTAGCCCAAAGCCTTTCAACAGCTTGGCATGGCTGATAAAGAAGCCAGATGGCTCTGGAGAATGACTGTGGTTCAGAGAGAGCTCAAGGAAGGCGATGCCCTCCATCCTTGCTGCTGTACCCTAGAAGTGTTCTTTTGAAAGAACAATTGATACCAGTCATGAGATCGTTCCACGCTGTCCTGGACCTTGCTAACATTTTCATTAGCATTCCCCTGGCTGTGGAATCCCAAGACCGATTCTCATTCACCTGGAATGGGCAGCAGTTCCTTCAGAGTATTTCCCCAAGGTTACACTCACAGTCCTCCTATTTGTCATAGGATGATGGCCTGGAACCCTGCTTTGTTATCCTGCCCACTCCCTGTAAAAACCCTTCATTACATAGAGGATATAATGCTAACCTCTGAGTGTTTTATAGATTTAGAAAAGCACCTGGAAGATGTGCAAAGGCACCTAAAGGAAAGAGAATGAGAAGCCCAACCACACATGTTGCAAGGGCCAGGGCCAGCTGTGCAATTCTGGGCAGTGCTGTGGTTGGGTAAAATGTGTATGATACCTGACAAGGTTATTGAGAAAATTCTATAACAGCCCATTGTTGGGCTGACTCACAGTGACTCTGTACAACAGAACAAAACATTTCCCAACGCTATGCCATGCACACAATCTTTCTATGTTGGAACCCATTGTTGCAGTCACTGTTTCTTCTCATTTTAAGTCATGCCACACCAGCAAAACAATGTCCCAGGGACTTTGCTCCACTCCCATCATTACGGTCAACTGTACTTTGAGGCGGCAACTCTTCCCTAGGTGTTTCTTGAATGCCTTCTAGCACGGGGGGCTCATTTTCAGGCACTATATTTAACAGTGCTTCTCTGGTATTCATAGGGCTTTCAATGGCTAATTGTCTACAAAGTGGGCTGCTGGGTCCTTCTCCACAGTCTATCTTACTCTGGAGGCTCAGCTGAAACCTGTGTACCACGGGTGACCCTGCTGGCATCTGTAATACCTGTGGCATAGCTTTCAGCACCACAGCAATATGCAAGGCCCTGCAGCACAACAAGCGAACAGACATGGGGGCTACAACATCCTACAGCTGTAAAACAGTTGCAGATGTTCTTCAGGCTCTTGGGTTATTGGCACATTTTCATACTCCTTCTTGATCAAGTTGCCTGTCCCCTGGGTAACTTGACAAAAAGGGTTTGAGACAGAAAGGGTCAAAGGCTTCTGAGCAAGTTAATATTCTTATAGGGCAGGCTATAATGGTGTGTCCCCCAATACCCCAGTGTTCATTGTGCTAGAAGTTATCAGAAGCTGAGCGCTACAGCTGGAGGCCACGGCAGAAACAACCTGAGCAAACTGTTTTAACCATGGAAAGGAGCAGAAGGTTGGTACAGCCATATGTGAAGCATTGTAGCAGGTAGAATCCATCACTGGCTCTACTCAGTAACAGTAAAAACAGCTTACCCTATAAAGGGTCAGATTGAAGGCCTTTTAGCCAAGCCTGTTTCTAGGGTGATGCAGAATCAAACTGCAAGGTGGCATGCACAATTACAACAATGTGGTGTGGTGTCTATAAGCCCTGTCACCAATGCCATGTGGGCTATGCTGGGACTAGTGTCATTTGAAGTCACCAGACCTCTCCTAGTAACTGAACCAACAGACAAACCAGACAAGGCAGTGGGAAGAATGCCATTCAGCCTTTCAGATGCCCAGTTCACTGAGGGTCCAAGCAGATGCATCAGACAGGAGTGAGTAGCCACAGCAGTGAGTGAACATAGACACCAAGCGACTGGAGAGGGGAGAAGGGAGTGGTGGCCGATGAGCAGAGGCAGGAGTAGTCTGGATGACTGCAGCACATGGGACCACCCTGTGATATTCTCACTGACAGGTGGACTATACTCAGAGGCCTGACCTTATGGATGGCCCAGTGAGAGACAGAGAACTGGCTGGTGCTGGGTCAGCTGCAGTGCAGACAACAGATGTGGCTGGAAATATATGATGGAGTTCAACAGGAATCAGAGCCCCCTGGAAGCTCTCCCATAGCAGCCCACAGCACATCATGTCCTCTCAGAAATGAGGAAGCAGATGTCCTTATCTGAATATGTGAAATTTGCCCTCCAGTACCCCTAGAGGCTGCTCAATGGGTTCATGTAAAGTCTGGGCACAAGGGAGCCAACAGGCTGAAAAATGGGTAAAGTTGCCAGCATTCCCCAGAAATAGTCTGATATTTTACACGCTGTCCAAACACATGGGGCCTGGTGTCAATTCCAGCCGTGGTGAAGGGATGCTATGATGGGCCGGGTACATAAATCTTCCTGTCCCATACAGGACTGGCAAGAACACTACCTAGGACTTACACCCGTCAGTGGGGATGTGAACATGGCCTCACCTGTGCAGACACTGCCACAGGCCCCTTGCAAGCATTTTCATGCAAGTAAGCACCAGGTAAAGCCACCATCAAGGGTCTTACCCAGCTCAGTGTCATGTATGGGTGTCCCCAGTGAACTGACAGTGATAGGCACTCACGTCACAGACACTGATGTGAAGAACTGGGCTGAGGGCACCCAAGTCCAATGGTACTTCCACCTACCTTACAACCCTTCAGAAGCTGGGTTAGTTCAAAGGAAGAATGGGTTGCTGAAATAGTAGTTAAAGAGTTTGAATGAAGCACCTGCATAGGTGGGAAGATACTCCAAGAAGTCATAAGGTTATTGAATGAAAATCCCAGTGCCAGGGGTGGGCTACTACCCCATGACCTGTTACAAGGAAGGCTCCTGAGAAGCCCACACCATCCAGGCTAACCCACTGCCATGGGTTGTACACCAGAACTGAACGGTAAGTCCCTACTGCTGAAAGCACCACATGCTTTGGCTGCAGGACATTGGAAAATCAGTGGGACTGAGCTGGAAATGGCCCCCTCCCACCCCCTGCCTACTGGCTAGTGTTTTAGAGCTGGAGGGCACCATGCAGGTTGCTGGGAAAGAATTGTCAGCAACTGCCCTGCTCAATAGAGATACCGTGTTATGCTACTCAACATAGCAAGCAAGATGTGCCCACTGGTGCAACACTGGCATAACTGTTGTGGGTGTAACCGACTACTTTCCAATTGAACTACTTTCCAATTGAACAGTTCCAATTGGAACTACTTTCCAATTGAACTTTTGAGAGACTCCATATTTTGTAATATTAGCAGGGCAAAAACCTGTGGCAGGGGAAATCATAGTCCCCAGAGGAGGGGCTACTTCTATTATTTTGTTAAATAGATATGATGTGCCTGTCAAAGTATTTTCTGAACATTTGTTTTTATACTCCCGGATTAGTTGTAGTCAAAGGAAACTTTTTCTTGTAGGGGGACACAGATTGGCCAGAATATTACTACTGATGCTCTCAGACATTTAAAACAGGACATAGTGAACATAAGTCATTTGGATGCTAATGATACTTTTGCTCACTGGTTGGATTACCCCCTCATAACCAGGGTTATCTGGAAGGGTAGGTTTATCTGGCTCACGGTTTAGAGGGTATCAGGGAAGCCATGGCAGAGAAGCTGGTGGCAGGGCCTGTGGCAAAGGACTTCATAACATGGTATCAGGAAGCAGAAAGTTTGCTGGAACTGGGGGTCCAGGTAGAACTTCTGAGGGCCTATTCCCAGTGACCTACTTCCTTTATCCAGGTCCCACCTCTCAAAGTTTCCCAGCCTCCTACAAGGCTACTACCTAGGAACCTAGCACTCAACCAAAGGCTTGAAGCCTGCAAAAAATTGGGTTCAAGTTCGATATGTTAAAATTTAGAGGATTCAGGTTCTGGTTTAAATCCTATGAGTAGATATCAGGGATTTCAACCAAACCCAAACCTGAACCCAATTTTTCATGGGTTTGAAGCTCTGGTTCAAACACATGACCCTGGGGGACATTTTAGATTCAAATCATAACACTTGCTGTGGCATGGTGGCCCAAGGCTCAACTCTAAGTAGAAGATACATAACACCCCCTCCAAGGCTCAGAAAACACTGTGGAAGAGGGAGGTGGGAAGAGTGGAATGGAGTGTACTATGGCTGTTTCCTCCAGGATTGTCATGACAAATATCATCCTGAAGAAAAACAGGTGAGATGACCTACAGGGGACCTTGGCCCAGTCTTAAACACACAACTGATAGCTGGCCCTATAATGGTGGCAACCTACTGGCATTCCCTTGTGAAATAAGGGAGGGGAGGGTCATGAGACCCTTGATGAGATCAGGCATGAGATCCCTGGAGAGGAGATGCCCCCTCTGAGATCCCTCCTACCACTCTAAAAGAGGCAAAAAATTGACTGAGGAGGGGCTCCCTAAGGGGACTTCTCAATGACACAGCTGTCTGGGTGGCATCCATGCTCCTGTTAATAACCCCAATAAACTCAATGGTTCACCAAGTTGCACCTGACAGAATCCATTTCTTCAGTCTGCCAGCATCTTCTCTACTAGGGAAGAACAGATGTTCTTTGACGTTTCCTCAGCAAAGTCACACAACAAGATTAGTTTCTCACCCTCCTATAACTAACATGTTACTAAATCTATGTTTCTGTAACCACCAGCTGTTGGCTGGTTTGACTCTCCAGCTCTCAGATCACACATCTTTGGGATCTGGAATATTGTCATCTCCATCTTAGAATCCTCAAGAACTTAGGAAGATATTTTATGTTCATGTTTGTTAACCTTGAATTAATGACAAGTTCACATGATGAATTACTTAAAAAGAGGAATACTCTTTTGGAATGGACTTTTGGAATGGACTATTTCTTACTATATGAATACCCTAAATGCAAAGACAGTGAGTGGATTGTGTGTAGTTATAAAACGGCAACACCAGGGATCCTTGTGGTGTTGGAACAGTTTAGTACCTAAGTATTGTAGTAGTTGCACAAACTTACCCATCTGATAAAATAATACAGAAAATACACACAGCCATCATTTTGCTTTTCTACCAGTAATGCAACAGGGTTCCAGCTTTTCTACATCCTTGGGTAATGCTTGTTATTTTCCTTTACTGTTGTTCTTATTGTGGTTTTATAACAGTCGTCCTAATGGGAGTGAGGTAATATCTCATGGTTTTTACTTGTAGTTCTTTAATGACTAGTGATGTTGAGCATCTTTTCATGAGCTGATTGGCTATTTGTGTATCTTCTTTGGAGAAATGTCTATTCAAATCCTATGTCTATCTTTGAGAGTTTTTAAAAATTTTGTGTAAAAGCTTAAAAGTTTAAAAGTGTAGGTATCACCACTTGGTTCTTGTCTTAGTCCATTTTTGGTTGCTTTAACAAAATGCTTAAGGCTGGGGACTTTTTCAGAAAAGAAGTTTATTTAGCTTATAGTTCTAGAGGTCCAAGAAGATCTCCTTGGCTCTGGTGGGGACCTTCTGGCTATACCACAATACGGCAAATGGCATGCTGGCAGAAACAAGTGTGAGAAGGAACGATAACATGGCCAGAGAGGAGGCCAGAGGGATTCAAAGGCAAGGCCTGCTCTTTTTACAAAAACAACTATTTTCCCAAGAACCTTCTCCCTCCTCCAGACTAGCATTAGTCCCTTCTTGGCACAGCCCCATGACTTTGCATTAGACCTCAGTAAATATCTCACAATCTCAAAACTGCTGTACTGGGAACCAAGCTTCCAGCACTGGACCCTTAGGAGGGCACATTCAGACCAGGTCCAACTCACAGCCACACTTGAAGTCAGGGTGCTAGACCAGTGGTCCCCAACCTTTTTGGCACCAGGGACCAGTTTTGTGGACAATTTTTCCACAGATTAGGGGTGGGGAGATGGTCTCAGGATGATCCAAGTGATGGGGAGCAGCTATAAATACTATAAATACAGATGAAGCTTCGCTTGCTCACCTGTCACTCATTTCCTGCTGTGCAGCCCAGTTCCTAACAGGCCACCTACTACTACTGGTCTATGGACTGGGGTTTGGGGTCCCCTGGAATAGACCACTCCATTGATAAGATTAACCGATAATTCTCATAAGCTCAAAGCACTGGGTAAAAAGAGCAGGGCCACTGCCCTAAGAACCTGAGAACCAGACCTGTGAGTAAATCATGGAAGCCGGGGGCCTGAACAAGTCTCCAGTGTGCACTCCAGTAATTTTCTCTTTGGTCTTTAAAACACCAGCAAATGCCTCCTCCTCAGTGCCACCTCTAGACCTGCAGAGTCCTATCATTCACTTACCAAACTGAATGACAGCAATTTGTCTTTCTACACATCTCCCCCACAGTAAAGCTCCTAGAGCACAAATCTTCATATTGACTGGGTGCAACAAACACCAAATACACATGGCAAACTCAGTAGACAACACCAGCTGAATCTCCTGACTCTGCACAACTACCCTTGAACCATGTTGTTGTTAGGTGCCATTGAGTCAGGTCTATCTCAGAGTGACCCTATGTATAGCAGAACGAAACACTCCCCAATTCTGTGCCAGGCACATGATCTTATTTATGTTTAAGCCCATTGTTGCACACACTGTGTCAATCCATCTAGTGGAGGGTTTTCCTTTTTTTTCCTTGACCTGCGACTCTTCCAAACATCATGTCCTTTTCCAGGGATTGGTCCCTCCTGACTACATGTCCAAACACATAAGAGGCAGTCTAGCCATCCTTGCTTCCAAGGAGCACTTGGGTTGTACTTCTTCTAGGACAGATCTGTTGGTTCTTTCAGCAGTCCATGGTATATTCAATATTCTTCTCCATCACTATAATTCAAAAGCATCAATTCTTCTGTCTCCCTTGTTCAATGTCCAGCTTTCACAACCATGTGATGCGACTGAAAATACCATAGCATGAGTCAGGCACACCTTTGTCTTCAATGTGACATCTTTACTTTTCAATACTTTAAAGAGCTCCTTTGCTACAGCTTTTCTCAAAGTAATGCATCTTTTGATTTCTTAACTGCTACTTCCAGGATGGTGTTGATTGTAGAACCAAGTAAAGCAAAATCATGGACAACTTCAATCTTTTCTCCAATTATTGTGAAGTTGCATACTGACCCAGGTGTAAAGATTTTTGTTTTGTTGATGTTGAGTCTCAATCCATACTGAATTTTCATCAGTTATTTCATCAGTAAATGTTCCAAATCTTTTTTTACTTTCAGCAAGCAGAATTGTGTGTCATTTGCATAATGTAGGTTCTCAATGAGACTTCCTCCAGTCCTGATACTGTGCTCGTCTTCATAAAGTCCAACTTCTCAGATTATTTGCTCAGCATAGAAATTGAAGAGATATGGTGAAAGGATACAGCCCTGACACACTATGTCACCTATGGGTAATTTCTTTGTTCTTGGTGGGATTTGTTTGGTTTGGTTTTGATGTTGTTTGTTTGTTTGTTATAGCAAAGGTCAAATGGGTTCAGAAGCATAGTTTGCAAAGGTCCTTGGATGACCATTTACTACATGGAGAAAACGCTCTGAGAGTAGAAACCAGACCACTGCTGACATGAGGTAGGCCTGATGGCTCAGTGAAGATCAGTGTTGTCTAAAAAACAGGTTATGTTTGTCCTGGGTGGGACACTGCTCTTGGCTTTTCTCTTCATAAAGTAGGCAACTACTAGCAGCTATTTGATCCTTTCCTCAAAACAATTCTAAAGGCTTATAACCCTTCCCTACACCATCAAACCTGTCCACCGTGTATTTTGCAGCCTTTGTTACTATAATGATATACCTGAAATGGGCTAATTTTATGAGCAAAATGTTTATTTAGCTCACAGTTTTGGAGCCTGAAAGTCCAAATGGCATGGCACAGGTTCGGACCCCGTGGTGGATGGTGGATGATAGGGATATGGGTGGATATGGGAAGGAAGGACTGCATCGCAAGCCAGGAAGCAGAGAGGCAGGTAGAGGCTTGGTCCTTTATAACAACTCTGTCATGAGAAGAATGAGGAGGTCCCATGAGAAGCACCATAATCTCTTTTGAGGATACACCCAGTGAATCCAGGACCTCCCAATAGGCCTCACCTCCTGTAGGTCTCCCCACCTCTCAACACCATCACTCTGGAGACCAAGCTTCTAGCACAGGGAGGCTTGGGTGTCCAGAGCCACAGCAGCTCCCAGCATGGCTCACACTGAGTCCTGAAGTGTCCACCCCAGGAAGGGCCTTTGGATAAGAGTCAGCAAAAGAACCCAGTGAAAAGCAGGAGTGTGTCAATATCGGGATTCCAGGTGACATCTCTGGAAGGCTCTGTGATTTCAGACTGACCTGTTTTGACACTAAAGGAAATCAGGAGAAATGTAAATCAAACCGACACAAGGCCAACTGCTGCCGGCTGTGCTAGCTCCAGCTCAACTGGCCAATGTCCATAGTCCCCACATCATCAGTGGCATGCTACTACTTCAGTAGACTGTTCTTTACCCTTTGGTATTTCTCCTGCTGGTGTATCTTTAATATAACTTTTAAAAATATTACAAAAGTGATATATGCTGAAAGTTTTTTTTTTTAAATGGGACAAAGAGGTACAAAATAAGGCTAACAGTCTTTTTCCCTTATGACTCTAGTCTCACTCCCTAGAGACAACCATTGTGAAGCCCATGGCAGCCTTCCTGAAATTTTTCATGTTTATGTTATTGTGTAGTTGTAAATGTTTAAAATATTTTCTTCTTGTTATTAATTTTTCTACCATTAACTCAGAGGATAATGAGGAAAATTCCATGTTTGTTCAAAAATTTTTAGGGTTCTAAATGTCAAAACATTGGGTTGAAAAAACAGGAAAGTTCCCACTGGATGCCTTTTTTTATTGGAAATTTTTAATGTACACCTTAATGTGATTCATTCTGACATGCTTTTCATTGTGGCATTTCCATATATGCATTTTGATGTACATTATTCATATAGGTGCCCCCTTACCCTCTTGTATGCTCCCCCCACACACACACCTTCCTCATCTAAGTCTTCTCTAACATTTACTTGGTAATATTTTTCTATATGTCCTTGGGTTCCAATTCTGTTTAACACAGAAAGTTTTCCTGTCCACTGGATGCTTAAAACATGACCAAACTCCATCTATTTAATTGAGCTGCTAATAGAATCAGCCTAAAAACTACACTGTGTCAGAGCAAAATCAGCTTTAAAACTACCACATATCAAGGCAAATGTATTAAGTAACAAAGACTTGTCTCATTTTTGTCTTCTGTGTTTCAGATGTGTAATTTTAACAACATATTTTATAGATTACAAGACAGCCATGAGTCAAAGCTCAGAGAAAACAAATGTTCTGGCTACGCGAGCTACGACCATCTGTAATTAGAGGACCAATTTACAGAGAAGGCTCAATTTACTCATTTCAGTCCTTAAAGAGAAATGCAGCAGAAAGATGGTTTTATAGAAATAAAAAGAATACAAAATAAGGCTGAATTTATATTTGAGTATATTTGTGAGGCTTTTTGTTTTGTTTTGTTTTTTAAGTGTGTTTGAATGAAGACCCAAAGAAAACAGGGCGACATTCATCACTAAGAGTGGGAGGACATGGTGGGGTAAGAATAGAATCAGTGCATAAGCCCTGTCAACATTTATTACCATGTTCAAATCTGACTCACAAAATCTCAGCCTAATCAGACTGGAGTTTTCCATGTCATGGCAACAGGATACATCATTGTTTCCTGAGGGAGCAGCTGCTCCAGCCTTCCCCAACCCCCTCATGACAAGGCTTTAGTGACTCTGGGTGTGTACACTGCCCAGCCATCATCCACCTAATGCCCACTTCCTCCATGGATCCTTCCCCAGTTGTTACCTAACATGCGCAGTGGCCAGTGCTGACTCTTTCAGTACTGTGAATGTCAAACAGTCATACAAGTTTTATCATGCCTATACCACGGTGGCTTAGTTTTGGATTTAGGACTTGAAAAAACTCTCTCTCCTCTGGGGAATATACCCTTCTCTGCTGAGATAGCTGTTCTCAGATTAAGGATTAGATGGGAAATCTTCCAGGGCTCATCTTAATTGGATGTGTACATTTTCACCAGTATATAGGAATGGGATGAAAATGAACAGCCAATCCAAGCATGGTGGATGGTGAAAGGAGTCACTAAAGGACACAGGGTGAGAGAACTGCATTTCCTGAAGTGAGCTAAGTGCCAGACGCCCTATGCTCTTGCCATCTAAACATGGCCCATGAGCCAAAACATGGGAACGAGGCTTGCAGGTCAACTCTGCAGCGAGGCAGTGCGAGGCACTGAAAGAGGCCAAGGTGGACAGCAACAATCCTTGTCCTCAAGGGGCTCATTGCCTAGAAAGAGAAGTAGCAACTCTCCCACACCCTTCAAAAACAAAAACAAAAATAAAAACAAAATCCTTATGAGACACTGTGATAGAGACTTCACAAAGGGCTGTGGGAGATCTGAAGATAGTGACTGAATCCCACCTTGGGCCATCACAGAGGTTTTCTGCAAGTCTAAAGTCTGTGCTGGGCTTTGGGGGAGTTTACACAGCTGAGGGGGCTTCCAGAAAGCCTATATAGTCCTCTTTGTAAGAGGAACTAATAGTCATTCTACAGATTCAGGAGATACAAGGTTACTTATTTGCCTGTTTCCCTGGGTTTGAATACAAGCAGAATGTTGTTCCGATTGCTTCAAGTTGCTATTTCTTCACCGCTGGTGATGAGATTAACTTTCCAGAGTGGGATTTTCTAGAGGGAGAAGACAGCAGATAACAGAAAGCACAAGAAGAGATGGTGAAGTCAGGAAGAGGACAGGATGCCAGGAAAAGGTCCACTGGCAGAAATGAGATGAGAGACGATGGGGTGACCAACTTGCCGCGGGAAAGTGCTTGGTCCCTGGGAAACCGGAGTGGTTGTCACCTCGGCACAGAGACAAAGAGGAGGCAAAGCAAGGATGTGAGAGGTGCCTCCAGCCTGCAGCTGCTCCCTGCATTTGGAGAGGTGTCCATGGCCAGTGCCTTTGAGCCCAGCTTACTGACGGGCACCCGCCTCCCCGCCGAGGCCACCCAAAGCTCTGAAAATGCCAAAGCTCTTCCACTCACGGGGCTGCCAAACCTGGGATGCCACTGCTTGGCAGAATCCCTGGGTGGTATGAATAAGCTTCCCAATAAGTTTCCTGGCACATGGGCTGTTGCCAACAGGGTGGGTCTTCTCCCTGAAAATACTGCACGTTTTCACAGTGATTATGGAAATAGGCAATTTATACAAGTTTTGTTTTACAAGACTGAAATTGTCTGATGTAGAAAAAGCACTCTGACATCTTAGTTATCTGAGAAAGTTGAGGCTTAAAATCTAAATGATAGATACTATAAATTAAAAGGATAAAAATCATTCTTTGATCCATTCAATATTGATAAATACATAAATAGCTCCTACGCTCAAGGTAACATGCCAGGTACCAGAGGAAGAAGGAAAGACAAATAAAATAGTTAGAAATTATGTTATGTTACTAAGAAAAAAGCAGGGATTGAGATATTCTCCTAGAACATCTCTTCAATTTCAAAGGATATAAATATTTCACAACATTAAACATTTTTGAAGCCAGGCCCAGTGGCACAGCCTGTAATTCTAGCACTTGGGAGGCTGAAGCAGGAAGATCATGAGTTCAAGGCCAGCCTGAGCTACATAGTGAGACCCGGTCACAAAACAAAACAAAAATTTTGAAGTATTTACGTTTCTTATATAAAAGATTTTAGGCCAATGACAATAAAAATGTTCAGCTGAATGGTAAAATACATACCAGACTTTTATTATTTTACTTTATTTTGTTTATTATTTATTTTTGGTGGTAATACGATAGGGTTGAACCCAGGGTCCTGAGCATAGTTTGAAAGTGCTCTATCACTGAGCTGCATCCCCAGTCCTTTAAAAAAAAAAAAAAAAAAAAAAATCTTGAGAGAGGCTTTCGCTAAGTTATACAGGTTGTCTCTGGCCTTGAATTTGTGATCCTCCTATCTCTGCCTCATGAATCACTGGAATTACAGGCATGTGCCACCATACCCAACTTTTACACTAGAATTTAAAAATATTAGTTATAAAAAAAGGAATAAAAATCTAGATCCTAAATCAATAATGTTATAGCTATGCAGACTCTCTTGTTATTACAGAGCTTCAAGGTAGCCAGAGAGAAAGAGAAAAACATTTATATTATTTTCGCTGTCAAGAGAGGAATAAGCAAGGCAACTTTTTATGGGAAAAACTATGATTTTCCTAACACTTATCTGCAAAGGAGATTTCTCATATGGGTTTTACTTTGAAAATGACACTAGTAACTACTGCTTTTCAAAAAGTCTACTATTCCATAAGCATAAGAGGATAAGGGCCATCCACTGTGTTTGTTCCTAGGACAGCACCTGGCACTCAAGTAGGTACACAAATTATCTGTGGAAATGAACAGAACTAGGTATCATTCCAAGGTTCAGCTATAGCCAGCCATCCCTCTGGCTAGGTGACAATGTCTTGTTAGTGATGCTAGAAAACAGACTGGATTTTGGTCTGTTGAAGTAGCAAAGTAATACAAGGACTGCCCGCCCATACCATAAAAAATGGATGGTTGAGTCATGAGTGCTCTTCTTGGGGTTTTTAATTTGGCAACATTTCTCAGCCTTACAACATCAACACACACTAAACCTACTGTGATTCACGCAGTCTGCCAAATAGTGTAAGGACTACAAAGTCACTCCTAGACTTTTCTGTCCAAACTGATGAAAGTGACATCACCAGAAAAGAGAACACAGGGGCCAGGAACAGATTGTGAATGAAAAGACAACTTTGGAGTTAGTGACAAAGCAAGTCCTAGAAGGAGGAAAATTTAAAGTTATAGAGGACTGAAATGATAGCGGAAGGTGAGTACTGGATGGTGATGTGAAGTGGAAAAGGGTAACATCCAAAATACACAAATTAATAGGGTTAAAGCAGCCACCAGGCTTCGGATTTCTCTCTCTCTCTCTTTCTCTCTTCTTTTCTTTTCTTTCTTTTTTTCTTTCTTTTCTTTTCCTTCTGTCTTTCTTTCTCTTTCTTTTCTTTCTCTCTCTCCCTCCCTCTCTCTCTCCTTCCTTCCTTCCCTTCCTTGTTTTTCTTTTCTTCCTTTGTAATATGCAAGGGTTGAACCCAGGGCTTCACTTATACTTTGCAAGTGCTCTATCACTAAGCTGCACTCCAGTGCCTTTCATTCACACACACATATAGATATAAAGATATATAGAGAGATATAGTTGTTGACCTAACTCAACAGCACAACAATGCTGTTAGGTGCCGTCGAGTTGGGTCCAACTCATAGTGACCCTATGTACAATAGAATGAGACACTCCCCTACACTGTGCCATGCCTGGCACTATGTCAGTGTTTTTCTGCTGTTCATAGGGTTTTCAATGGCTGATTGTTTCAGGATTGCTTCGAGAGTGGATTACCACATCCTTCTCCTATTTTTGTGGTGATGAGGATCGAACCCAGGGCCTCAGACAGCACAGAGCAGCACTCTTACCAACTGAGCTAAACCCCAGCCCATAAATGGTTGTGTGTGTATGTGTGTGTGTGTGTGTAAATAAAATTGAAGGGGTGGTAATGGGGGAAACCCAAGGTCTCACATATGCTTTGCAAGTGCTCTACCACTGCACTGTACCACTAGACCATTTTTTTACATTTTATTTTAAGACAGGGTTTCATTAAGTTACATAGGTCACTTCTGGCCTTTGGTATCCTCCCAACTCAGCCTCCCAAAATGCTGGGATTACAGGTGTGTGCCACTATGTCTGGCCCCTTTTATATTTTTTATCTTGAGACTGAGTCTTACCAAGTTACACAAGCTACCTCTGACCTGAAACCCATGATCCTCCTGCCTCTACCTGGGATTGGCTGGGATTACATGTGTGCAGGCAAGGGCCTCAGGTTTGTTAACCCTTTGTCTACCAATTTCAAATCAAAATATATGACAATAACTATTTTACTTCCAGAAACTCTTCATTACCATGAAGAACATGATTAGAAAAATAATTGGAATGCATAACATCAGTTTGTAAAATACTTTTTTCCATCACTTTTTTTATTTTCTATCAAATTCATACACACTTTTTGACATGGTAGTCAAAAGGTTAAGTGAAAACCACCCACAGGGAGAATAAGAGAAAGACAACTAAAGCCTAGTCTTCTGGGACAACTGTCCTTTACCTTGATGGACAAGCCTGAGCAGAGAGCCCCACAGTGACAAAAGTGGGAGTTACAAACCTTCAGGGAGTTGTGAGAGACTCAGGTCAATTCCCACGTCAGGCTTCCAGCTGATAGCGAGGGCTGTGTGTCCACTCTGCTCTTTCCTGTGTCCCCCACAGGTTTTCTTGCTCACAGACACAACGTTCAGACCTCCATCTTTCATAGACCCTCCCCTACCAGCCCAGAGATGCCTCTTGCTCCCCCTCCATCCTCTTTTCTGCCTACCACTGAATCTGGAGGTCTTGCACCTGCCGACACCCCTTCTTTACCAACTTGTCAGCCAGTGTCTTCAGCTTCCAGTGTCTATCCCACAGTCCCTGGCTCAGGGCCAGCCTCCTGTGCCCTGAGTGCCAGGTGCCCTCAACTTTCTGTTCTTTTTTTCCATTGTGCTTCGGGATCAGCTATCCAGAAATTCCCCAAACCCTGTCCTTTTGGGTTTTCCAATGATTCATCGCACAGGCAGGACTGTTGTTAGGCATCATCAAGTCAGATCCAACTCATAATGAACCTATGTACAACAGAACGAGAAACACTCTCCAACTCTGTGTCATGCCCAGCACTATTGTCCCTGCTTCTCTGATATTCATAGGGTTTTCAATGGCTGATTGTTTCAGGACTGTTTCAGGGGTGGGCTGCCAGGTCCTTCTTCTATTTTTGCAATGCTGGGGATCAAACCCAGGGCCTCAGAGAGTGCACAGCAGCGTTCTACCAACTGAGCTAAACCCCAGCCCCAGGTGGGGCTGAAACACAGACAACTAGGCGAAGTATGATTGGACAAAAAAGGTACAATCCAATGGTGAAGGCCTGGAAAGGGGACACCCAGCAAGGCCTGGCCCTGCAGATTCTTCTTGGCCTCTCCATGCAGCCTTCCTTCCTTCTCCCCTTCTGAAATGAGGGAGGTCAAGGAACTGCTTCGTGGCCAGCTCGAAGACAAAAAGGCAGGAGAAGATTGAAGTATATTTTTGGTTTCTATGACCCATGTTGGGGAAGAGAAATTCTAGTTTTTATGACCTGGCTTGGAGAGGAAAAGGATGCAATAGGAAGACAGAAAGAGATTTTGCTTTCTGAGACCTAAAGTACCCCAACATCACCATCTTTACTGCTCTGAAGCTGTTCCGAAGCTGCTTTAGGAACAAGGACAAAAAGCCAAATACTTTAACTTGATTGTTCTAGTCATTTAGGAAATAACAAGAACTATGGGAGTTATGAGCCCACAACTGTGGATGAAAACCAAAAATCTGTATCATAATGTCACAGCCATGCTGCTTCCCTGCTCTAATCTTTTAATGGTTTCCTGCTACAGATAACATCCAAGCTCTTATCTGTCATTCAAGTGCCCTTTCCAGCTGGACCTCCCACTTCTTCCTTTGTGAACCCCATTCTCTGGTCAATCTGGACTTTGGGGTGCTCTGCATACCTAGACATGTGCATCCTGCCTTGTACTTCTGGCCATTCCTTGAATGCTATACTTAGATTGAAGAAAAGGGAAAAATCTAGGAAGTACCAGTGCCTGCCATGCCTGTAGAGACCTCTGAGAAACAGTGGACCAAACCACTTCCCTCTTCATGTATGTGGCCGCGTTTCCTCCCAGCACCTGGTGGGAAGCCTGCTCATCCTAGACTGGAGCCAAAGACCTGAAGACTAGTGCTGGAGCCCCTGGGGACCACCCTATGTGCTAGTCAGACTTCTCATCACTGTAAAAAAATACCCGGGATCGCAACTTAACCTTCTGACCACCATCAGGACATACATGTCAAAACATTGAGTGTGCATGGAATTTGAAAATCAAGACACTGGTAGAAAATGGTATTTTACAGCTGGGCGTGGTGGCGCACATCTGTAATCCTAGGGGCTTGGGAGGCGGAGCCAGGAGGATTGCAAGTTCGAGACTACAGGAAGTCTATGTAATTTAGCGAGACCCTGTCTCAGGAAGTAAGGAAAAAAAAATAAAAGGGTTGGGGGGGCAGCTCAGTGGTCCAGCACTTGCAAAGCATGCAGGCCTGAGGCCCCGGGATCAACCCCAGTACCACAAAAAAAAAAAAAAAAAAAAAAAGAAAGAAAGAAAATGGTATTTTATACATCTTTACATAACAACAACATACATATTATGCATTCCAATGACTGTTAATTATGTTCTTGTTTGTTCATCATAATGAAAGATTTCTGGAAATAAAATAGTTATTATCACATATTTTGATTTGAAAATGGTAGGCAAAGAGTTAAGAGAAGATGGATTTACTCTGCGCATGGTTTCATACGGCTCACATCATGGCCATCAAGAAACAGCACATATGCTTGCATTAGTGAGCTTTCTCCTTTTTCCCCTTCTATTTCATCTGGGGAGTGGGGAGTGCTGAGATTTAGCTCAGTAGGTAGAGTACTGCTCTGCAGTCTCTGAGGTTGGCAGTTGGTAGAGCACCGCAAACACGGGAGAAGGATATGGCAATCCCTAAATAATCAGCCATTGAAAACCCTATGAGGGTCACTATGAGTCGGATACAGGACTTGACAGCACCTAACAACAACATTCCATCTGGGCACCCAGTCTATGGGATGGTGCCCCCCACATTTAGCACAGGTCTTCCTGCTCTAGTTAATCCTCTTTGCAAACACCCTCACAGACACACCCAGAGGTGTGCCTTATTAACTTCCCAGGCATCTCGTACCCCAATCCAATTGACAATTCAAGATCAACCATCAGACTCTGGTTGGACATCTGTGAGGTGAACCACTGCTGGGAATGCTTGGCTTGAAACTGCCCAAGAGCGGGGCTCTGAGTTTAATGGCAGCCCACAAACGAATGTATCTTCCCCTACTTGGGAAGTTTAGTGGGTAAGGAGAGGCATCTTAGGTTCCAGGGAACAATGGGGTTAGGTTTCACTTCTCTAGGAGGCTCTACTGTTCAGGATCAGCTCATCCCACATTTCCGGGCATTCTTGCAATAAACTCTCAACCAAATCTAATACAGGCATGCATTCTTCTTGTAGGCCTCAATTGCTTAACTCACATGCCCTCCCCACTGATCTCTGAGATATGTGTACAAAGATGGTGGAAGCACTGTTTACAATAGCAAAATAAAAACGTGTCTGTTGTTATGGGCAGGTTAAATTCTATAAGATACATGTCAATTTCAGAGACATTAAAAGATCAAATGACCCACAGTCGATATATGAGTGATTATTATAGTATGTGAAAAATTGTGTATGTTATACTTGAAGAACTAAGGTACAGTGTTTTCACACAGTGGGACACTTTGCAGCCAAGACAGGTAGACAAATGGCTCAAGAGGGGGGACATTGCGTGGGGGACATTTCCTTCAGAACAGGGAGTGAGGGAAGCAGAAAAGCAATTCCACACATCAGACTATACACCTCAAGGTGCCACAAACAGAGGTATGCATCATGTTGCCTACAATGATCTGTGCTTGAAAAGTAGGCTTAATCTTAAGCTAGATGGTGGACACACATGTATATATTTTGGTATTTTTACACCCTTTTTGTATGTCTAAAATATATTATAACCAATGTTTCCTTAAGTGGGCCTTGAAACCTACTTCACTGCCTCTGCTCTTTGGGAGATCGTGTGTTCATTCAAGTTTTAGTTTAAAGATCAACTGTACGAATAAAAGAATTGAGGGGAATATTCACTCTCTTACCTCCACATATTAATTATCGGGAAGGAAGGAATTTCATCATTCCAGCAATACCAGGTATTTAACTGGCAAACATCCACATATTTAAACAATTATCAAAAGTTTTGTTTTCTTTTTCTTTCTCAATACTATGGACTTTGGCTTCATATCAGTTAATGGTTTGTCTAGATTTAAGCTAAGTCAATTTTTGCAAAAGAGAAAGGATTCTGACAAAGTTAAAAAAAACTTTAAAAAAGTATGTGTATAGGGGAGCATTTCAATTGAACTCTCTTACATGCAGTCCAATTAGGGTAATTTTCTTTTTTCCTTTGGCAGTACTTGGAGGTTGAACCCAGGGACTCACACATACTTTGCAAGTGCTCTACCATTCTTGGGAGAAGGACACAGCAATCCACTCCCAAAGCAACCTCGAAACAATCAGCCAATGAAAACCCTGTGAGGATCGCTATGAGTAGGAGGACTCCAAGGCACCTAACAACAACATCAACTACCATTGGGCTGCACCTCTAGCCCATTAATTTTTCCTTTCCCTTCCCCGTCCCCTTCCCCTTTTCCTTTCCTTTTCTTTTCTTTTTTTTACCTTGAGACAGGATCTCGCTAAATTACACAGGCTGCCTCTGGCCTTGAACCTGCGGTCCTACTGCCTCTGCCTCCTGAGTCGTTGGGATTACAGCCACGAGCCACTGTGCCTGGCCTAAACTGGCATAAATTCTTAAGGACAGGATTGCTGAAGCTGGAGTGATGTACAGTGCAAGCTTTGTAGTCAGACTAAAAATTACTGAAGATTCATGCCAGCTATGTGGCACTGGGAAGTCACCTAATTTTGCAGGGCTTCTTTTCACCTCTAAAATGAGAGCAAATAATGTCTAGTTTATGGGATGTTGTAAATATCAGGAATTTTAAACACAGTACTATGCCTGGCACACGGTAGGCGCCCAATAAAATGGTGATCCTACAGAGGCACAGGGTTTTGTTTTGGTGCAGGTCTCCAATTTGCCATTCAAAAGAGACCTCAGGTTTTTTTTTTTTTTTTTTTTTTTTCTTTTTTTCCAGTTCAACATTTACATGCAGGTACAAGACAAGGTTCTCGCCTTGGAGTAATTTGCAACCAAACTAAAGTAACACGTACAGAAACTCCTCCAGTAGTTTTCAGGATTTTAAAGTTTGGTGGCAGCATCTAAGAAGTGGCGTGCCCTGTTCACAGACTTGGGAATCAGCCTCTGGCCAAAGACTATGTACCGCATGGAGGCTTTCAGAGACTCTTGTGTCCCCGAAGATTTTCTGGCAAAGAAAAACCGCAGGACCTCCTCAGCCCTATCCAGTCCTGGAGACTCCCTGGATAGAGAAGGCAAGGGTCAGAGACAAATGGCACTTACCAGCAGGAAGTGCACCAGGGCGTCGTAGCAGAGCCAGGCAAGCGCCCAGCGGTCCGCCGCCCCCCGCCCGCGGCCCAGGTGCAGGCCTAGCGCGCAACCTGCCGCCAGCAACCCGGAGCACAGCAGCAGCGAGCGCACCGCCTCCGCCCCCAGCTCCCATCCCGGGCCCATGCTGCCAGTTCCGCACGAGGTCCACCCAAACCTGCGAGGGGGCGGAACGCTGAGAGAAAATGCTGAGCCCCCGGCGGGAACTCCTGGTATGGGCGGGACCGTCTGGCTGGGCGGGGCCTCAGGGAGGGGCGGAGACTCTTGGGGGATGGGCTAGCAGGGACGCGGCCTATAGGCTGGGCCAGGCTGAAGACGGGATTCTTCCGCCTGGGCTCCTAGCCAACCTGCAGAGCCCAAAGGTTTTGCTCATTCCTGCTTGCAAGTTCCAGGAATCAAGATCAGGGATACAGACTCTCTTTATCCACCACCACCAAATCTGTCACCAGTCCGAGCATGGTGGGTCACGCCTATAATCCCAACACGTGGGAGGCTGAGGCAAGAGGATAGAGAGTTCCAGGAATAAAGAGACTTTGTCTACAAACAAACAAAAAATCTGATTCCAGACTAAACCCAAAGGGGCTACACATTTTGATGAGGTCTGATTTCTAACAAGGTTCCAAACATTAAGCCACAAAATGAAGGCCAGAGGGTGGAAATTTTTCCAAAAGACTGGAAATTTAGGGACCAAAAGGGCTGGGATTTAGCTCAGTTGGTAGAGGGCCATGCTGCAGCCTCTGAGGTCCTGAGTTCAATTCCCAGCACTGCAAAAACGGGAGAAGGACCTGGCAATCTACTCCCAAGACAATCCTGAAACAGCCAGCCATTGAAAACCCTATGAGGGTCGCTATGAGTTGGATAGCTATGAGTTGGATACCGACTGGATGGCACCTAACAACAACAACAGGGACCAAAAGTTTTAAGGTGGCCTTTCATCTTGCCAGAGAGGTTCCAGGTAAAGATGTTTTCAGCCACAATCAGGCTTTTTAAAAGCCCACGTGGTAACTGACTTTGTTTCTTAAAAATCCAGAATAGCAGCGAAAATATAGAGAGGAGCAGTAAGTCATATTGGCTTACTATTTATAGATGCTTTTACCTATGTTATTTTATCTAACTTCACAACCACTCCGTGAAGTCAGTGAAATAAGCCAGTCACAGAAGTCATATACTATATGATTCCACTTATATTGTTGTTGTTGTTAGGTGCCGTCGAGTCGGTATCCGACTCATAGCGACCCTCTGTACAACAGGGGAAACACTATTGTCAGTGCTTCTCTGCTGTTCATAGGGTTTTCAATGGCAGATTGATTTTTGGGAGGGGGTTGCCAGGTCCTTCTCCCATCCACTTATATAGTAGTCAGATTCTTAGAAACAGAATGTAGAATGGTGGTTAGCATTTGTCTAAGGGAAGTAGCCACTGAAAACCCTATGAGGATAGCTATGAGTCAGATATAACTTGATGGCACCTAATAACAACAGAAGTGGAGAAAAGAAGGGTTGTTTAACCAGGAACACAGTTTCAATTTTGCAAGATGAAAAATTTCTGGAGATGAGCTCCACAACAATGTGAATATATTTAACAGTGTTGAACTATACAGGTAACACTTAACTGGTGATGTGCCCTAACCAGAACATAACTAGTGACATCAGGTCACTAAGATCTGTATCCTTTCTCAGGATGTATTGTTGTTAAGTATCATTGCATTGGATCCGACCTCATAGTGACTCTATGTACAACAGAATGAAACTATCCAACACTGTAAGATGAACAAGATCTTTTGATGTTGGAGCCCATTGTTGTACCCACTATGTTTATTCTCATTTTGAGTTGTGCCCTATCAGTGAAAGGAGGTTCCAGGGCTTACTCCATTCTCAAGGTCAACTCAATTTTGAGGAAGCAAGTCTTCCCCTGTTGTTTCTTGAATGCATTCCAGCCTAGGGGACTCATTTTCTGTCCTTATAATTTGACAATACTTCTTTGTTATTCGTAAGGTTTTCAGTGGTTGTTTTGGGTCCCCTGTGTCTGTCAGTTTGCTTTACTATCAGGGCTTGTGTGTTACTATGATACTGAAAGCTATGCCATCAGTATTACAGATACCAGTAGGGTCACCCATGGTGGACAGACTTCAGGTGAGCTTCCAGACTAAGAAAGACTAGGGAAAAGGACATGGCTAACACACTCCCAAAACAATTGTTGTTGTTGTTAGGTGCCATCAAGTCATGTCCGACTCATAGCGACCCTCATAGGGTTTTCAATGGCAGATTGTTTCAGGATTGCCTTGGGAGTGGGTTGCCACGTCCTTCTTCCATTTTTGCGGTGCTGAGAATCGAACTCGGGACCTCAGAAACCGCAGAGCAGTGCTCTACCAACTGAGCTAAATCCCAGCCCTCCAAAACAATTAGCCACTGAAAACCCTATGAATAGCAGAGAAACACTGTCAGATATAGTGTTGGAAAAGAGCTGCTATGGCAGGACTCAAAATGAGAAAGAACAACTGTAAACATCCATTAATAATTGGAACATGGAATGTACATAGTATGTATCTAGGAAAATTAGAAATTGTCAAAAGGGAAATGGAGTGCATAAACATCAATATTCTAGGCATAAGTGAGCTAAAATGGACTGGCATGGGCCACTCTGGATCAGATAATCATATGGCCTACTATGTCTGGAATGACAGATTAAAGAGAAATTGGGTTGCATTCATCACCAAAAAAGACATTTTAAGGTCTGTCCTGAAGTACAATGCTGTCAGCTCATATACCTACAAAGAAGACTAGTTAATATGACTGTTATTCAAATTTATGCACCTGCTACCAAGGCCACAAATGAAAATAGAGAAGATTTTTACTAGCTTTTGCAATCTGAAATAGATGGGACATATAGTCAGGATGTACTCATAATTACTGGTGACTGGAATGCTAAAGTTGGAAACAAAGGCGGTGGCTCAGTAGTTGGAAAATATGGCCTTGGTGACAGAAACAATGCTAGAGATCGCATCATAGAATTTTGTCAGACCAATGACGTTTACATTGCACATACATTTTCACCAACATAAATGGTGACTATACACATGGAAGTCACCAGATGGGACATACAGGAACCAAATTGACTACATTTATGGAAAGAGATGATGGAAAAACTCAATATCAAAAGTCAGAACAAGACCAGAGTCTATTGGATTGGACCATTAACTGCTCATATGCAGGTTCAAACTGAAACTGAAGAAAATTAGAACAAGTGTACGAGAGCCAAGGTATGATCTTGAGTATATCCCATCTGAGTTCAAAGACGACCTCAAGAATGGTTGGATGCATCAGACACTAATGATCAAAGACCAGAAAAGCTGTAACATGACATCAAAGACACCATTCATGAGGAAAGCAAGAGGTTATTAAAAAGATAAAAAAAGACCAAATTATATGTCAAAAGAGACTCTAAAACTTGCCCTTGAATGTGGAGAAGGTAAAAGTAAAAGGAGGACATAAGTTAAAGAACTAAACAGAAGATTTCAAGGGGCAGCTTGAGAACATAAAATTAAATATTATAACAACATGTGCAAAGAGCTTGAGATAGAAAGCCAAAAGGGAAGAACGTGCTCTGTATTTTTGTTGCAAATGGCTTTATGATTTTAAATCTTTCTTAAAATATTTTGTTTTGGTTTCAAAAATATGTAATTACTAACTTTTATAAACAAAGACTCTTGTATTTATTAAATTTATTAGAGACAAATGGTTAATGGGGCCGGGGTGTAGCTCAGTTGGGAGAGTGGTGTTCTGTGTTGAGGCCCTGGGTTAGATCCAGCACTGCAAAAATGGGAGAAAGACCTGGCAGCCCACTCCTGAAACAACCAGCCACTGAAAACCCTATGAACAGCAGAGAAGCACTGACATAGTGCTGTGCATGGCAGAATGTCAGGGAGTATTTCGTTCTGTTATACGTAGAGTCACGAAGAGTTGGACTCAACTCGACAGCACCTAACAACAAAAAATTGTTAAGAGAGTAAATGATTAAGAGGGCAAATTTTATGTTATGTATATTTTTACTATAATTTCAAAAAAAATTGCTGGCACAAGTTTTAAAGCCTTTCCCCACACTCATTTCTTTTTCTTTTTCTTTATTTTTAATGTAGCAGATGACATCTGATTCCTCTTCCACTCCCCTCAAAGCAGGAGAGGAACCTGCTGAACTTATCTTTGTTTATACATCTATAGCTAGTCTCTTGTCACTAGAATATAGCTCCTTAAAGCCAGGGGATGTGACAAGTTCCTATTAGACTTTGGTATACACAAGTTGTCCAATTAAAACACTGCTGACTGAAGGGGTATGGCTAATCCTGCCACCTATACTCTGGATTCTCTCCTGTAATTTAGAAAATTGATAATTAAGGTGGCTGATGCCTGTAATCCCAGTGACTCGGGAGGTAGAGGCAGGAGGATTGCAAGTTCCAGGGCAGAGGCAGCCTGTGGAATTTAGCGAGATTCTGTCTCAAGATAAAAATAAAAAGCTGGGCGCGGTGGCGCATGCCTGTAATCCCAGCAGCTCGGGAGGCAGAGGCAGGAGGATTGCAAGTTCGAGACCGGAGGCAGTCTGCGAAATTTAGCAAGACCCTGTCTCAAAAAGCAAAAAAAAAAAAAAAAAAAAAAAAAAAGGACTGGGGGTGCAGCACTTGCAAAGCATGCAAGCACAGGCTGTGGGTTCAACCCCTAGTACCAAAAAAAAAAAAAAAAAAGAGAGAGAGAGAGAAATGGGCTGGGTGTACAGCTCAGTGGTAGAGCACTTGCAAAGCATGTGTGAGGCCTTGCGTTCAATCCCCAAGTACACCCCCCCACACACACACACAAAGAAAATGGATACTCCTCTTTTGTATAGTTGATGTACTTCTCTGCTGCATTTTCCCCACCGATTTCGTCACAATCTTTAGCAACCACTGTCCTCCCCATCAGAACAAAATAGAAATTGGATGAAAAAATGGATTAAATCTGTTGTCTTCACACACTGCCCCTGCTCCTCAGTGCTTTCTACTCTGTCTTCATCATCACACTGATACAGTTCTCACTAAGGTGACCAGTGACCGCCATATCACAAAACCCAAAGGAAAGTTCATGTCCTTACCTTGCTTGACTGATTAGCAGCACCACTGGGCACGGATATCTTTTCTCTTTGGTTTTCTGAGAAAATTCAGGATTTTCTTCCCACATTCCTAGCCATTCCTTCTTTTTTCTTTGCAAGCTCACCTTCTACTACCTTTCTGTAAGTCTTGAGCCCTGTTCTCACTCCCAATACTAGGCCTGGGCATTCTAATCCTTGGTTCTGCTTTAAAAACCATCCAAACAGATGAAGGACCCAAATCTCTACCTTACTGGTCTCAGAGCTCCAGATCAGTATTTCCAGCTGCCCTTCCCAACAATCATTTGGATGTCTCAAAACAACTCGACTGAGCTAACCACTTTCCACCACCACACCTGATATTCTCCCGTCTCATGCTGCTTCCATTCACTCAGTTGCTATAATAAAGAAACCTAGGAATCATGCTTGATACTTCTTTCTCCCCAAACTCCATATCTAAGGCATTTCCAACCCCCCTCTGTTTTAGTGGCCAAGCACCTCTTGATCTATACACTCCATGGACCAAGTTGTTCGCCAACTTTTGCCTTCATGTTTCACATGTGACCAGTGACTTCTGTGTCACTAAAACCAAAGGATATTTCCTATCTTTAACTTACCAACAAGGGATCCTCTCAAAACATAAACCTTCTATTTGTCCCTTGCTTAATAATTTTCCATTGCTCTCAGAATTCCAAAATCCTTTATGAGACTTACTGGGCTGTGGAATCTGGCCCCTCTTGTTCCCCTATTAATCCTTCTCTCTATTCTTTTTTATTATTATTACTATTGGAAATTTTTAATGTACACCTTAATGTGATTCACTCTGAATGTTTTTCATTGTTACATTTCCATATATGCATTTTGTTGTACATTACACAGATAAGTTCCCCCTTACCCTCTTGTGCACTTCCTCCCAGTCCCCCCCCCCACCAAAGACTTCTCTTCCATTTGCTTATCTTTTTATGGTAATATTTTTCTATATATCCTTGGATTCCAATTACATTTAAGATTGAAATTTTTGCTGTAGTGAACTTTCTTTTTACATTGTCAGTACTATTATATGAATTTTCTAGTCTATCTATATTCTTATATTCTTTGATCTTAATTTTTCACTTCCTTGAACTTCCTATGGTGCTTCTCATAGCCTTTATATATATTATTTCCATTGTCAGGAAGCTTTTCCGGTCAATCTGCCCAATTCACTTCTGCGTTTTCACATAATTTCTGTGTAATGTGGGGAAAACTGAGCTTCACTCTGACTGATGACAGAATCTCCTCATTGAATTGTTGGGAGGACTGAGTTAGTACTTGTAAAGCACTCTTAACAGAGGGTAGCACTTGGTAAGGGCTCACCATGAGCCTCATAAGGCTAGGGTTTAGCTCAGCTGGCAGAGTGCTGCTCTGCACTCTCTGAGGACCCAGGCTCAATCCCCAGCATCACAAAAAATGGGAGAAGGACCTGGGAATCCACTCCCAAAGCAATCCCCAGCCATTGAAAACCCTGAAGATTGCTATGAGTCACACTTGACTCGATGACACCTAACATCATGAGCCTCATTAGCACCTTCCTAGCTAGAACAATTCCATTTACTTTATCATCATATACATCTTTCAACATTTATCATAACCTACTATCCTTTGTTCCTAAGTATCCCTTGCCTGGCATGTGATAGGGTACTCAGTAAGTATTTGAATGTTTCTAAAGGATTACATGGGAGGACCAGGCAACCCACTCCCCAAAATCAATCCACCACTGAAAATCCTATGAATAGCAGCGAAGCACTGACAATAGTGTTTTGCCTGTTGTATGTAGGTTCACTATGAGTTGGACACCGACTTGATGGCACCTAGTAACAAAGGATTAGTCAAAATTCTTACTCATAAAAGACTGAAGATACTGAGATAGTACACATAAACAGAACATATAAGGAAAACTGGGCCAAAATAAATAGTATGCCATTTCTTAATTCTTATATTTAGGTTTGAAAAGGGTAGAGGCCTCATAGTGGGTCAAAGAGAGCTGAGGCTTTTACTTGATCACAAGTCTAACTCTAAAGTGAGTAAAATAACTGAAAGGCTCTTCCCCACCATCGTAGAATTAAGGGTCCAGATAAGGGAATGTCCCCATTTCACTATACCTGGAAACTAGTCACCCTACACTCATGACTGCTGGGGAATGTGTAACCTATAAGCTGACAGGAACCAGGTCCAGCATCGACTTTATAACCAGGAGGGAGGAAATGCATGGTATATTTTGGCTGTTAGAGGGAGCTGATAAGAATGGAGCAGTCCCTTCTGTTATCTGGGGGGAAAAAAGTCTAGTCTCAGTCAAAATAACATAATGATGGGCATTTAGGAGAGGTATCTTTTGTTCAGTAGTAAGAGAGAACCTTATACCAACTACAGCTAGCCAACAAGGTACAACAAGCTCTCTTGGAGTGTCTCATTTACTTCTTAAAACTTTTTTGGCTCCTATTCCATAAAATGGCTTGCCTCAAAAATCTGGTTTTATCTTTAAAACATTAAGTAAAATTTGTATTTTACTTAGTAACACTTAGCCTCGAATTACCGTGTTGTTGTTAGGTGCCGTCGAGTCGGTATCCGACTCATAGCAACCCTCATAGGGTTTTCAATGGCAGACTGTTTCGGGATTGCCTTGGGAGTGGATTGCCAGGTCCTTTTCCCATTTTTGCAGTGCTGGGAATTGAACTTGGGACCTCAGAGACTGCAGCACAGCGCTCTACCAACTGAGCTAAATCCCAGCCCTGAATTACCCTAGAACTGTTTTATGTACACCTAGTAAAAGTGCTGTCATATAAATGTTCCTCATTTATCTAATAGCTTCACACATTACCTGGCACAAGGGCCCATGTATCTTTGGGTACCATAATTTGAGAAAAAGAGAATTATGCAAGTGGATGTCAATTTTTAGGGTAACGGAGGGGACATTGGAGAAGAAAGACTCTGCAGAGAACACTTCCTTTATAGCATGTATCAGCTGCAGCCACACTCCCTTTTTTGGACAGTGCTGGGGATGCAACAAGAGCTCTGTCACTGAACTATACCTTATCCCACCTAAGTCCTACTTTTATTTAATAAACTTGTAAGTTTTCCGGGGGGGGGGGGCAATCTCTCATGTACCTCATATTATGGTTTAAGTATAACATGTTCCCCAAAGGTCATGTGTTTCAACATGGGTGGGCCCCCAACTGGTGGCCCCATCCTGGGAGGTTATGGATCACTAAGAAGCAGGAGATAGATTGGTGGAAATGAGCCACTGGTGGCAGATTTTTTTTTTTTTCACCTGGACCGGTGGCCTGCCTTGTGATGCTGTGAGCACCACAGGCTGTACTTCCATTGCTACCATGCCTGTTCTGCCACCATTATGGGGTGATCCTCCAACTGCGGGTTCCCAAAAACCTCTTCCCCTCATAAGTTTTTTTGGGTTGAGTTTCTGCTATGTAACGACAGCTGACTAAAAGTGATTTTAAAATTTGCTATGAATTCCTAAGTCCAACCCCAGCTTTCCTCATAGAGCTAAAAGATCTTGTAGCTGGACATGGTGGCTCACACCTGTACTCCTAGCAACTCAGGAGGTGGAGGCAGGAGGATCGCAAGTTGGAGACCAGAGGCAGTCTGCATAATTTAGCGAGACCCTGTCACAAAAGGGCTGGGATTTAGCTCAGCTGGTAGAGCAACGCTCTGCAGTCTCTTGGATCCTGGGTTCGATTCCCAGCACCACAAAGATGGGAGAAGAACATGGCAATCTACTCCTGAGGCAATCCTGAAACAATTAGCCACTAAAAACCCTATGAGGGTCGCTATGAGTCAGATACAACTCGAAGGCACCTAACAACTGTCTCAAAAAGTAAAAAAATGGGCTGGGAGTGCAGCTCAGTGGTAGAACACTTGCAAAGCATGCATAAAGTCCTGGGTTCAACCTCCAAGTACTGCAAAAACAGACAAAAACCTTAAAGATCTTTAACTAAAAATGTCTGAAAAACAGTCTGTATGTCTGAAAATGTCTGAAAAACAATGGGCAGGGTTGAGAAGCTTAGAGCAATCAACACATTTGACTGCTTCACACAACCCTGTAATTTTAGCCACAGGATAAATTTGAGAGGTTGAATAGTTACTCTCTGTTCCTGTTTCTCATCTCAGTCCTTTGCAATAATAGATGGGAGCACAGTACTACCTACAGTTTCGACACATGGTTGATTTGGGAAATGAGATTAATCTCTGAGTTTTCCTAAAACTCAGAATGAAGAAAAGGCACTTTGGTCTCTTCTTTTCATCTTATGGATGTGAGGAAAACCTGGGACTGTTCACACAAGCCATGATGTAGGCCACCTCATTTGAGCAGTTTTTTCTACACAACTTATTTAGGCCACCAGTTCACAATCAATGAGGTTTTGAATCCTAGGGGACACTTGGCAATATCTAGAGGCATTTTTGGTTGTCTTGACTGGGGGAGGAGGATAAGGCACTACTAGTATCTAGTGAGCAGAGTCCAAGGGTGCTGCCAGGGCTTCAAACTCACAAAAAATTGGGTTCAGGTTTGGGTGCATGTTCAATATGTTAAAATGTGGAGGATTCAGGTTCAGGATTAAGATTTTAATTGCATGTGTAGATAGATGAATACATTTAAAAAATTTTATGTATAATAAAATAGCTAATGATACAAAAGAAAAACATTAAAAGCTGAACTTGAACCCATTTTTCAGTGGGTTTGAGTTCAGGTGTAGGCTCAGAAAAAAAAAAAATTTAAATGCTTGAACCACAATGGGTTCACAGTCTGGGTTTGGTTTGAAGCCCTGCTGTCTACACATGGGGCTGGGATTTAGCTCAGTTGGTAGAGTGCTCCTCTGCAGTCTCTCAGGTTCTAGGTTCAATTCCCAGCACCGCAAAAATGGGAGAAGGACATGACAATCCACTCCCAAGGCAATCCCAAAACAATCAGCCATTGGAAACCCTGAGGGTTGCTATGCGTCAGATACGACTTGACAGCACCTAACAACATCTACATATGGGATTTAAAACCAAACTTGAACCCCTTAAATTTTAACAAATTGAACTCACACCTGAACCCAATTTTTTGTGGGGTTTGAAGCCCTAGATGCTACTGAACATCCTACAGCGCACAGGACAAACTCTACACAAGAAATATCTCGACTAAAATGTTTGAAAGGGTTTGAAAGACCTTGAAACAGGCTAAAATTAGTTGGGAGATTTCTCAGGTGAATAAATTGTGGGAACAGACTGCATTCCCACCTCCTTTTTCCCCAAACATTTTCTCTTGATATGATATACAGACTTTCTGAGAATCATTCTATCACTATTTTTCAGCTATCTAATCAAGTACAGCACTTATATGAAGAGTTCCTTTTAAGCTTCAGACAAGTGGTAAGTACACACAGCACTGTTCAGATCATATACCTTAAGACTCACAGCTTGATATATAGAAATTACATTCCCTTTCCCCAGATGGATTTAATTGAAATTCCTCAGAGTTCAACTAGAGTTAAAAAGATTAACCATCATTATAAGACTACTGAGATTCATGAATGCTAGTGGCTCTTGTTTACCTGCAATAATCCCCTGAAAAGGACACCCCTCTGAAGGACACGATGGCAAGATCTTATGAGTACCATCACATTTATTTACTTATACACTGACTTCTTTTAAAAATAACTTCAAGTGGCATTATATAAAAGTAAAAATATTTCTATACTCAAAAGCTTGGCTCCTTCTTTGTTCTCCCCTCTTTTCTTTAGCTTTCCCCCTCTTTGTTCTTTTAATTAAACCAAGATTCTATTTACAGCCACAGCCTCCACCTAACTGGTTAAAACTTTCAGGGTTTACTTCAGTGGGTATTTTCTATGTTACATATTACATGTACTCAAGGGCCAGGCAGGCTTTAAAGTTTGATTGGCTGGTTTGTTTCACAGAAGTCATAATCATACCATCATCTAAAAACAGAAAAAAAAAAAAAAGGACTTTTCCTAAGTTACAACAATTAAAATCTGAGATCCATAAGGAGAGGGCCATATAATGACAGGCAGAGATGGAGAGATGTCTCTGTGAGCTGAGGAACCCCAAGGATTCCCAGCCACCACCAGAAACCAGGAAGAGGCAATTAGGGATCCCTCCCAGGCACAGAGAGAGCACGAGCCTGGCCCAGCCAATCACACTGATTTCAGATTTTGAGGTTCCAGAATTGCATGACAATAATTTCTGTTGTTTGCAGTCACCTGGCTTGTGGTACTTTGTTATGGCAAATTAATTAATTTCCTTTGTTAAGAAATTAATACAGATGCTGGCTTATTAGTCACAAAATAGTCTATAGCAGGGTTACTGGTCATCCTTATTTGCTATTGTGGGAAGAAGATGTCAAAATACAATGAAAGAGTGATTCATGATTGACCACCATTGTGCCTGATGTTTGAAAAACAATTCCAAATTTAAATTTAACCATACAGAAAACAAAGCTAAGCAATTAAGTCATTTTCAGACGAGATCAGGTGCATTCAGGGTGGGATGACCATAGACAGTTAAGGTATTTTCAGAAATAAGTCTTTCAATGTTTTATCATCTTTGATAGCAGCTTTTTTTATTGGTTACAAAACCTAAGCCCATATACAAAATTAGGAACACGTTTAGATGCCTCTTTTGAAAGAACGTTTTAGTCATTTTTAACTGAGTTTAAAAAAAATAAAAACAATGCAATTTTAAAACACTGTTTTGAAAACTTAAAAGTGCAGCAATATACTTAGTTTCCTTATGAAATGGTACAATTCCAATTCGAAACTGGTAAGGTCACAACAAACTGAATCAAGCAAATGCACACATATAGTCTGCACTACTTGATGCTAATGTACACTTAAATGTTAGTTTGCACTTAAAACACAAGAGGGAATAGGAATCATCACTGTAGAGGCCCAATTTTAATGTCAATATGTGCAAAATTTAAAAGGTAACTGTCAGTTAAATATAGAGAATCCAGAAGAAACTAAACTGGAAGGGGGACAATTCACAATATCAAGAAGATTTGGACTTTAAGGGTTTCACTGAAGTTTGTGACCTTAATTCGCTTTGACTTTGTTATTCCTACTTTTAATGAACACCACACAGTTTCAAAAATTCAGACAATAGTGTCTGGACAGGATGCAGTTACCATATGAAGCTTTAACTCAAAAATTGGGTAAAGAAAAAGGCACAATGAACTTCAACTCAATTTTATGTGCACAAGAGTTGAAAAGTCTGAGCCACCTTAAAGAGAAATTGATTCTAAAATTTATAAAACCTATAAATAATCAGAGGCCAAACCACTATATTAAAACAGATTCTCTAGCAAGTAAAAATCTTGCAGTTTAAACATATGCTTGTATCCACTTTAGATACAAGACAAAACTCACTCTTTAAAGTGGCTCCACCTTGGCAGATACATATATTTGTAATGAATGCACACCTGCTATGTGTTGTATATCAGTGAAAACACCCCAGCTGATTCACAAAGCTCTGATGGCATCTTTCTCATCTTCATCACAGTAAATACACCCCCTGTCGGATAACTAAATTATTTTAGATTTTCTATCCCTTCACATCAATGCATTGGAAAATTATACCCAGTAAACAAGAGCAACAAAACCATTTTTGTGACAGCACAAGCTATTTAGTTAAAAAAATTTCAAATCCATATTCATTCATTAATAACTGGGTCAGACAATTTACCAAAATCAGTGACTTTATATAGTAATACCAGGTTTTGCAGAATTAAAGAGCACTGCAAATCAGGCCTATGTTAAGTAAGTGCAGATTATTCCTCTACACAGATCCCTGTTTGAATCTTTTAATATGTGCAGATGCATTTAGAGTAGGATCTGAATGAACTTTCCAAATACTCAGAGAATGAAGTCTTATAACACTTCTAAATAGTTGCTGGTTTGTTGCCAACCACATTATCAAAAGCACTGTTACTAAGTAAAAAATGTTTTAAGACTAAATTACAGTAAACATGAAAGCTCCACAGATTAAACCCAATATAAATCAACCATATCCAATTATCAAATTAAAACAAAAAGTATTAACTTCTGAAAGCTGAAAGCAAGATTTTTTTAAAAAGCATAACCAATGAGTATTTTAGACCTTTGCTGTTTTTTTTATATATTTATTTTTTCTTTGTTGTCAAGGACTCTTGCTTTCAACTTAAACAGAAGTTCAAGTCTGTAACAGGTCGCAGCTCAGGTAAAATACCATGCACAGCATTTGATTATTTCAAAACAGCAGGAACACACAGGCTGAAGTGAGTGGTCAAATAGGGCTTGCTGTTCTCAAAAATTAGGTATAATGGCGAAAGCATTACCATCGATTAAATCTAAAGTTCTTCCTCCAACCCTGGCTTCTGAGGCAGATAATAAACACATCAATTACTGGTAGATGAAGTACAGTTTTTTAAAACTTATCCGTTTAATCAACAACCAAGTTTCTTGTTTTTAAGTTCCTTTTTTTGTGTCAGTTCCACCAATGAAAATCATTTGGCTTGTACTTTAAAATCTATTCCACATAAAGAATATGAAAATATGTTTGTGGAGGACAATGATGGAGGCTCAGATCACGAACTGCACCTCTTTAGTCTTCCAATGTGAATATGCATCATACCAAAGTGTCTTGATCCACAGCGCACCATTTTCCAAAGGAGTATATCAGTGGGCAGCTGATATGCCACCACTATGGAATATTCTAAATTGGAAACTGCAGCTGTCAGCATGTGGCACCAGGGAACAAGGAAAAATAGGGTAGTTGAGACTGTTAAGTAGAATTCTAAAACAGTTTAGGAAATCATGCATATGCATTTACAGTCCATGTGAGAGTGACTTTTGGCAACTGCAAAGTGACTGAGACATGGCTTGCTTTAAAAGCATCAAAACGAAGAGGCATGTGTGTTTTCGAGCCTTTGTTTCTGTTGTTCTTATCATTTGGTAGCCATCTGGTGGTGCTTCATATTGAATATGAGAAAGATGCTGCACTCAATTGACCTTAAAAATTAAATTCTTTTGTTTGAAGGTTGGCTGTTGGGTCAAAATTGTAAGTACCTCCTTGTGTTGCTTCAGGAATGAGGCTAGGATCTTCATCAATCTATAAAAAGAGGAAAAAAATCCCCATTATATTATGATACTATATACTATAGTATAAGCTGAATTAATTTTTTATCTTTTAGGAGAGAATGAGGTATGAATATTTTAATCACCCTAAACTGTAATCAGTAGCAAGTTTATTGAAATGGAATTTATTGAATACACATTTAAAAACTGTTCCTTTCTTAGGTTCCTGTATCTGCAGACTTACTTAATACATCTTAATATTTCTATAATTACTGTTTCTTCCCAGTGAATAGATTACAAAAACAACAAGAACTGCTTTTACAACTATACCTTATAATGAAGTTTTAGACAAAATATTTAAGAGAAGTAAATGATGGAGTATCTAACAGAAATACAGAACAAACTTAGGACATGTTAATGAAAGGAAAACCCTTGGTAATTTTACATTATGTAGTTTTAATTTACATGCAGATATACCATATTTTAATATATACTTACATCATCCCCAGAGAAATACTGATCTATAATTTCAAATGCTAATTTATATATGTCTTCATTTTCATGTTGCTGCAAGACTTCAATTTTCTCCAAACCTGATGAAAAAAACAAATCAAAATAATTAAGGAGGTCCTAATCAAAACTGTGTTCTTCCTAATTATGGAAAAGTCCTATGGATCTCAGAATATGCCTTTTCTTCACCCAAAGATGATACACTAAAAAGTAGAAAAGAACCTGACAAGCACCCCACTAATTTCCTCCTCCATAAGGTACTCTTGTCCCTGGGTTAATGTAAAAAACACCTAAACACTCCATTTTGACAGATGAGGAACTGACATAACAGATGTAAAGGGATTTATTTTAGGTTACATGTCAAATTAATGATAATACTTGATTTGCCATCTTTCCAAACTGTTTTAATATAATCATACTGTTTCATATAGTACTTTTAATCTTGCTCTGTTTTCTAAAAATTATTTTATATAACTAGATAGTAATTTTTTAGAAATGTAATCATTTACTGATATAAGATAAAGCTTTAAATTTAAAAAAACTTTAAGGCAGGCACAGTGGCACACACCTATAATCCCAGTGACTTGAAAGGTAGAGGAAGGAAGATTGCAAGTTTGAAGCCAGACACAGCCTATGTAACTTAGCATAACCTTGTCTTAAGATAAAATATTTTAAAAGTGGCTAGGGATGTGGCTCAATAGTAGATCACTTGCAAAGTATGCACAGACCCTGGTACCTAGTACCACAAAAACAAAACAAAATGAAACCAAAAAAAACACTTCACTTAAAAAAAGTGAATAGAAATAATGAGCAAGGGAAATAATTTTTCAAAACAGTAATCACAGAAGGGGAGAAGGGCCTGGCAATTCACTCCCAAGGCAATCCTGAAACAGCCACTGAAAACCCTATGAGGGTCGCTATGAGTCGGATACCGACTTGACAGCACCTAACAACAACAACAACAACAATCACAGAAGATTTCTTTTTGTTTTGTTTGCTTTCTGAGACAGGGTCTCACAACATAACCCAGCTGACCTTGAACTCAAAACCTTTCTGCATCTGCCTCTCAAGTACTGTGATTACAAGTGCACACCACCACACCTAGCACAAAATGTCTTCATTTATGTTTCTAATATGTCTACTGTACGCATCAGTTGCACAAATTTATAATTGTAAAACCTTAATCTTCCTTGAAATGTCTATTTGATATTATGTTGACATAGTTGCATTAAAAAAAATAATATACAAATCAGAAAAATGGGAAAACAGGTGTTAAAGATAATGGATGCAAAGTGCTTTATAAAATTATAAAATATTTAGTGTGTATTCTAATTACCACTCACACAGACAGAAACAAATACACTGATTTAAAAACTGGAAAGTAACAATTCTGCAACTTATTCAAACTTTCTGGGTTATGAAACTGACTAGAATGCTGATTTTTAATTATGTTAAAAAGTCAGACAACTTAACACAAGAACGAGCAGTTAATTGATTGTAAGAAGATCTGGATTTGAACTTTGCTTCTATCCCTATCTCCTTTCTATGACCTTCGACAAACTCTTTTAACATCTCTGGGACTTATTGTTATTAAAAAACACTTTTCATGTTGCGTAATCTATGATGTTATTGCATTTATTTTCTCTCCAAAAAATAAACTGTGTA
>VMDO01017538.1:9577-44720 GCA_007922755.1 Pedetes capensis | reverse complement strand
ATCCATCTGGTGGAGGGTTTTCCTCTTTTCCGTTGACCTGCCACTCTTCCAAACATGATGTCCTTCTCCAGGGATTGTTCTCTCCTGACTACATGTCCGAAATATGTAAGACGCAGTTTGGCCATTTTTGCTTCCAAGGAGCACTCTGGTTGTACCTCTTCTAGGACAGATGTGTTGGTTCTTTTGGCAGTCCATGGTACATTCAGTAGACGTCTCCAGCAGTTCAAAAGCATCAATTCTTTTTCTGTCTCTCTTGTTAAAAGCCATAAAACTACTCTTTTCCCCTTCATTTTTCTGGCCAGAAAGATCAGTGAAATTGACTTGTGCATTGTAATCAGGAGACACACAACGTCAGCTTATACCAATATTATTGTTAACTTTATTTGCCTCTGTGATTAAGGGGGCTCTGCCACATTTTTCCATAGTCAAGTTACCACTTACCCTTTGAAATTAATAGTAAATCTATGTGAGGCAGTTAGCATCAGTGCATGTAATCTTCTCCTCAAGAGATTTCTCACCCATTAGTTCTAACATCACCCATGATTATTCTCTGAAATTTTGATTAACATGATGTTGAAACTGGTGGTTTTATCTAACTCCATAGTTCCATTTTTCCCTTATTGCCTAGTATTTCTCTTTAACGAAAACATTTCCCCCTTTCAGTATTACGTACATGCCCATACATGTGTGGATATACATCCACTTATGCTTTCAGCACATGTTTTGTTCCTCAGAACTTTCTGTCTCTGACAAATATATCAGCAAAACAACTTAAGCATTGAAAGACTTCTTTTGGCTGATAGTTTCAGAGGTTTCAGTGCATCATGGTGAGGATGCTATGGTGGGCAGAGAAGTTCACATCACTGCTGCCAGGAAGCCATGCTATGAGTATCATAGGGCTTTCAGATGGCAGGCAGCCTGCCACAGTTCTTCTCGGCATTTATAATTGTGCAGGCCAATTTGCCTAATAAATTCTCTTTCATATTTATATCTGGATCTGGATCTATGTCTATATCTACATCCTATTGATTCTGTCTCCCTGGGGAACCCTAATACAGCATGAGTAATTCATTCAAATATATCTTTTTAGAAACATTTTTCCAGTGGACCAAACATAATTTATTAAAGTTTTACTTTCATCTCAGTGATTTGAAATGTCAACAAATGTCAACAATGTCATTTACTAAATTGTCCTCTGTTTCTATGTGTATTGATATGTTTTCTCTTCTATTCCAAAGGCTTGAAGGTTTATTCATATGTCAATGATCATACTGTTTTAAGTACAGTGAGATAACATTTGATGTTAACATTGATTGACTAGTATATATTAAATATTTTTAATGTACATGGGACACATTGAAAGTATAATGACTCCCTTGATGGCTCTTTATTTTCAACTATTCACACATGCTTATTTTTTCCACATAATTTTTTGGTCATATTACAAATGTCTAAGTCCACAAAAACAAAACACTTTGGGAAAACTTTAAGCACAGTAAATGTCTTCTGTTTAAATATATTTTGTTTAATTTTTCCTTTGTAGTTATTATCATTCTGTAGAAAATGTATGTATCTTTCTATCAGTAACAAACTTTTTTCACTTTGAGACGTTCCTTAAAATGGAACTTCTAACACAATCATATGTAGAAAAAATTTAGATCAATATGATGAGGTATGAAAGTGTTCTTAAAATGTTAGGCTATGTGCTTCTATCTACTATTGAATTTTTGAAGTTAATATATATCAGAACTTAGTATATTCCCAACACATATTTATTGACTATATGGTTCTATGTTATTTCCATACTTGGATTTGTTTTTTCTTTCCACTTAGCTGCTATGATTTAGACAGACATAATATGAATTACAATTTCTACATAATTAATTCATCCATAGAAAAAAGAAAATAGTGTGCCAATATAATTACTGACATTATTAGTCATTTTTGCCTACAGATATAAAATGTAAATAGTCAGTGAACAATGTGAAAGGGTGAACATTGCAGTCAGTTGAGGAGAAAGCTGCTTTAAAAAGAAGATTGGATTAGGAGTTCAATTTACCTTAAAGCTAAACCCATTAAGCTGAAAAGATGGAAATGCTCCAGAGCACAGGAAGTAGAACTGGTAAATTACAGTGGTGAATTGGGCACTACAACATAATTATCTAATAAACTAGCAATTTACCATATTGTTATGAGGTACCAAGGCAGTTTAATAAAGACAATTTGGTTTATATTGCTTCTAACCTGGTTGTGTAGTTTCACAATCATCTTTTTTAAAAAGAACACAACACTTTTAGTCATGGGACTACAATTTTATAAATTAAAATTTGTACTACTAAAATTGTGATTGAAACTACCTGGGTAATGAATATAGTTATAAAGGCTTCTGCCCAAATGCCAAAGTAAATCAAGACGCAATTATAATCCAGCCAATTTTAAAATCTTTGTATACATGCCTTCTGTTTTGAAAATGGATTTTTTTTTGTCCTAAAATAATTAAGCAAGGCACTTTTCTATTTTTCTCACTACTGGATATTTTTCACATAATCATGGTTATAAACTTTTAAAATTAAAGGATATTACTAAAGGGTTAATTTTAAAGAGAAGATTCTCATGTCTTAAATTCTCTACTCTTTGTAAAACAATTATTTTTCAAAAGCATTAGGGCAAAAAATATTCTAGAGTTATTTATTCTACTCTTATGGAAAATAGAGTGATTAAATGTGGAAAACTTTACTTGTTCCATAAAATTTTAGTACTGAATTCAAATTCTCATTTAAAAAGCCAACCATAGAGTGACTGATGTTTGGAATATACTAATTTGGCCCAACAGAGATAAATCTTTCCATTGACTCCATCATTCTAAAATAATTATACCATGATGCTTTCCCAAAAATATCTATAGGAAATATATGTAATGTGAAATATTGATTACTTTCCCTTTAGCTCACTAATAAAGCAATGCTGGTGCACTATTTATATTTATATTACACTGGTGACCTTAGCCATTACAGTATGGCATGAGGGAAAACCAGGCTTGATATTCTGAAAGGACAAGGATGTGGAGGAACTGAGACCCTCATACATCATCAGAATGAATGGAAAATTCTCCCTGAGATGAAGAAATTGTAAATTGTCTCTCCTGTGCATACAGCATATAAAGCTGGACACACTGAATACCAACAACTGATTTGGACCTATCAAAGAACTGAAATCCCAGTGCAAAACACAATCCTAAAATCTGATTGTTGTAAGGGGCCCTCAATTTGGTATCTGACTTATAGTGACCCTATGTACAACAGACAAAACAGTATTGTCATGCTTCTCTGCTATTCATAGGGTTTCCAATGGCTGAATGTTTCTTGGGAGTGGATCACCAAGTCCCTCTCCCAGGCCTACAGCACCTAGTGTTCCCATGTGGTGTCCCATCCAAATACTAACCAGGCCTGACCCTATGTAGCTTCTGATATCTGATGGGATTGGATGCTACAGTGGTACGGCTGCAAAATTCAGAGAGAAATGGCTAAGATCTACTTACTTGACCAAAAACCACTATAGCCATAAACTGGTGGTGGTTGTTGCTATTGGTGTCATCAAGTCAGGTCTGACTCATATTGACCCTATGTATAGCAGATCAGAACACTCCTCCATTCTGTGCCAGACTCATGATCTTATTTATGTTTAAGCCAATTGTTGCAGACATTGTGTCAGTCCATCTAGTGGAGGATTTTCCTTTTTTTCATTGACATGCCACTCTCCCAAACATGATGATGTCCTTCTCCAGGGATTGGTCCCTCCTGACTAAATATCCAAAATAAGTAAGACTTAGTCCAGCCATCCTTGCTTCCAAGCAGCACTCAGGTTGCACTTCCAGGATAGATCTGCTGATTCTTTTGGCAGTACATGGTGTATTCAATACTTGTCTCCAGCACCGTAATTCAAAAGCATCAATTCTTCTTCTGTCCCCTTTTTTAATGTCCAGCTTTCATAACCATATGATGCAACTGAAAATACCATTGCATGAGTCAGGCACACCTTTGTCTTCAATGTGACATCTTTACTTTTCAATACTCTAAATAGATCTTTTGCCACAGCTTTCCCCAACATAATGGGTCTTTTGATTTCTTGATTGCTGTTTCCATGAGTGTTGATTGTAGAACCAAGTAGAGCAAAATCATTGACAACATCAATCTTTTCTCCATTTATTGTGAAGTTGCATACTCACCCAGCGTAAGGGTTTTTGTTTTGTTGATGTTGAGTTGAAATCCATACTTAAGGCTATGTTCTTTGATCTTCATCAGTAAATGTTCCAAATATTCTTTACTTTTAGCAAGCAGAGTTGTATCATCTGCATAACACAGGTTGTTAATGAGTCTTCCTCCAATCTTGATGCCACATTCTTCTTCATAAAGTCCAGCTTCTTGGATTATTTACTCAACATAGAAACTGAAGACACTTGGTGAAAAGATACAGACCTCGCACACAGCTTTCTTGACTTTAAACCAAGCAGTGTTTCCTTGTTCTGTTCAGATGATTGCCTCCTGGTCCATGTACAGATTCCTCATAAGTACAATTAGGCGCTCTGGTATTCCCATTCTTCACAGTGTAATCCATAATTTGTTATGATCAACACAGTCAAATGCCTTTGCATAGTCAATAAAACATAGACAGATATCTTTCTGTATCCTGTGCTTTTGGCTAATATCCATCTAACATCAATAATGATGTCCTTGATTCCATGCCCTCTTCTGAATCTGGCTTGATTTCCAGCAGTTCCCTGTCTATATACTGCTGCAGTCATTTTTGAATGATCTTTAGTAAAATTTTGCTTACATGTGATATTAATAATATTGTTTTATAGTTTTCATATTTGGTTGGGTCCTCTTTCTTGGGAATTGGCACAGAAATAGATTTCTTCCAGTCAGTGGGCCAAGTAGCTGTTTTCCACATCTTTTGGCATAAACATGTGACCACCTCCAGTGCTACATCTGTTTGCTAAAACACCTCTGTTGGTATTCCATCAATTCCTGAAGTCTGTGTTTCACCAATTCCTTCAAGGCAGCTCTCCTTTATCCTTCAATACCATTGGTTATTCATCATATGCAACCTCTTGAAATGGTTGGTTATCCACCAATTCCTTTTTGTATAATGCCTCTGGGTATTGCTTCCATCTTCTTTTGATGTTTCCTGCATCATTCTTTTCCCTGTAGAATCTTTCACTATTGCCACTCAAGGCTTGAATTTTTTTTTTCAATTCCTTAAGCTTGAGGAAAACAGAGTGTGATCTTCTCTTTGGGTTTTCTGTCTCCAGCTCTTTGCACGTGTCATTAAAATATTTGCTTTTGCCTTCTCTACCTGCCTTTTGAAATATTCTGTTTAGTTCCTTAACTTCATCATATCTTCCTTTTATTTTAGCTGCTTGACATTCAAGGGCAGATTTCACAGTCGCTCTTGTCATGTAATTTGGTCTTTTCTTTTTTTCTTATCTTTTTAATAACCTTTTGCTTTCCTCATGAATGATATCTTTAATGTCATGCCACAACTGATCTGGTCTTCTGTCATTTGTGTCTAATGCATTAAACTGTTCTTGAGGTGGTGACTTGGATTTATATTTGGTTATTGGTATATATTTAGTATTATAGTTTTAATACTTAAAATCTGTATATATTTTTGGTACCCTTTGTACTTAAATCTGTTGTACAGATTTTAATTGAGTTGTTTGCTTTTTGATGTGATTTTTATGAGCTGCTGAAGACAATGAATTAGCCTGACATTGAGAAACTGCTGAGGGCTGTCCTCTGAGGGAACCCCCACATTTTCATATGCTCACCTTCAGAAAGCCCTCTGGGTTTTCGTGGTGAATATCTAAGAAAAAGATCCCCTGGTAGCTAGGGCAGAAGGAGGTGAAGAATAATAGCAAAATATACCTAGGGTCATCTCCATAACAATGGACTCCTCTGCAGAATCTACCCAGAGCTTTATCCAAGTTAGGGGAAGAAATTTTCTCCCACTCCAGCCTCTTCCAGCCTTCCTTTTTCACATAAAGAAGGGAAAAGGAAGTCAACAATGGTCAAGGTTTCAAGGAAATAAGTTGGACTGCAACAGCCAGGGAAGACAACTGGGGGACAGAAGGGGAAAAGCTACAGTATTGGAGAAAAGCATGTTAAGATCACAGCCCAGAGACAGCAGCCCTCTGAAAGACTAATGATTGAATTGGAAGATAATAGAACACACTGTACTTCCCACGCCTTACTACATCAACAAGCCTGCATGCAGCAGAGTAACAGCGAGTTACAACTAACAGAGTTAAAAGCCATAGATTCTCTCCCAGGAGAAGTGTGTAGGGACCCAAAACCAAGAAGGGAAGCAAACACAAGGACATTAGAGAAATTTCAAACCTATGGTACATATAGCTACAAACAAGGTTAACTATAGTCCAACTCCTTGCCATACTAACATGAGCTCTCACACAAACATCCTACTCACCTCTGTTCCTGTCGTACAATATCACATGTTCAGCTATCAGCAAAAATTACAAGGCAAGAAAAAAGGCAAGAGAAAAATTATAAAGAGATAAATCAAGCATCAAAACCAGACTCAAATATAATGTATATTTTGGAATTCGCACACAGAAAATTAAAATAACTATGATTGCTATGTTAAGGGTGTAATGGAGAAAGCAGAGATCTTGCAAATGAACATTGGATGTAGAAAGATACTCTAAGAAAGAATCAAAAGGAAATGCAAGACATGAATAAAAATTAATGTGGCAGAAATGAAAAATGTCCTTAATGGATTCATCAGAATACTAGGCATAGCCCAGAAAAGAATCAATGAGCTTATAGATTTGCCAGTGGAAACCTTCTAGAGTGAAATTAAAAGAAAAAATAAAATGTGAAATAAACAGAACACAGTATCAAACAACTGTGAGATAATTTAAAAAGATATAATGTATGTGCTGCTGCATTCTAGAAGAAGAAAGAGAGAATGGAGGGGAGGAAGATATATTTGAAGTTACAATTGGCATGTTATTATTGTAGTTAGGTGCCATCAAGTCGGTATCCGACTCATAGCGACCCTCATAGGGTTTTCAATGGCTGACTGTTTCAGGATTGCCTTGGCAGTGGATTGCTATGGCCCTTCTCCCATTTTTGGGGTGCTGGGAATTGAACTCGGGACCTCCGAGACTGCAGCACAGCACTCTACCAACTGAGCTAAATCCCAACCTGCAATTGGCATAGATACTTTGAAAATAGTCTGGCAGTTCTTCAGAATGTGAGCCTGGAATCATAATATAACCCAAGAATTCCACTCCTTGGGGTATACTCGAGAGAGAACTGATAACGTGTCCACATAAACATTTGCAAATGAATGTTCAGAACAGCATTATTAATAAGAATGAAAAAATGGAAACAAACCTGAATATCCATGAATTTGAATGGATAAACTGTGGTATATCTATGCAATGGAATATTATTTGACACTAAAAGGGAATGAAGTTCTAATATATGTTTCCACATGTATGAACCTTGATACTCTTATAGTAAGTGAAAGAAGCAAAGCATAAAAAAATAGATATTGGGTGACTCCATTCAAATGAAATATTGAAATAAGCTAATCCATGGAGACAGAATTAATGTGAAATATCTAGAAATAAGCTAACATATAGAGACATAAAGTAGTCAAGTGGTAGCTTATGATTGGAGGATCAGTGAATGGCAGTCAATGCCAATACCTATAGTTTCCTTTTAGTCTGATGAAAATATTTTAAAATTAGGTAGTAGCAATGGGTACACAATTTTGGAAATATATTTAAAAATACTGAATTGTGTACTCTAAAAGGGTATATTTTATAGCATATGAATTGTTGTTATTAGGTGCCATCAAGTTGGTGTCCAACTCAGAGTGACCCTATGTACAATAGGCAAAACAGTATTGTCAGTGCTTCTCTGCTATTCATTGGGTTTTCAATGGCTGATTGTTTTTTGGGAGTGAGTTGCTAGGTCCTTGTCCTAAGCCTACAGCACCTGGTGTTCCCAGCTGGTCTCCCATCCAAGGACTAACCAGGCCTGATCCTGCTTAGCCTCCGAGATCTGATGGGATGGGATGCCACAATGTTATGGCTGCAGGCAATATATGAATTTTACCACACTAAAACTATTATTCTTAAAAGATACCGAAAGAAGACATAAAACTTACTGTAATTTTCATATATCAACCTCTTTAAATATTCCAAATCAGAATTAAACAAATTAAAATTAAAGTTTAAATCAAAATAACTGTCTTTATTTACAACAGCCATAATCAGAAATAAAATGCAGTTTAAATAAGTATGAATTTCATAATAGAAACAAATATTGATAGTTAATAAAAATCTAGTGTGCAAGAATGGTATAATTAAAAATAGTAAAACATTATTTAAAGCCATGAACAGTTTCTTCATAAATGGAGACATACTATTTTCTTAGAAAGAAAACCTAGTGCAAAGGAGGCGGTCCATCATTAGCCGCTGTGTAGAATCCTTGCATTTGCAATTAAAATTTGATCAGATCTCTTAAGGAAATATAAAAATGCAGATTTAAAAACATATACACATGGGAAAATAGTGAAAAACAAGTAAGTTATTCTTGAAATAGAGGAAGTGGTTAGAACTTACACTTAGCCTGCCAGTACTTCCTGTGGAACGACACAGGAGACAGCACACAGGACTGACAAGGAGGACACAGTAAGAGCGAGGAGCAAGAGCGTGAATGATAAAACATCTGAGCGCAAACCCTGCAGGTCAGGGGGTAAGTGAGTGGACAATCAGATATCCAGAGGAGACAGCAAGTAAAGCTGGATTTCTTTTTAAGCCAACACTCAAAATGAACAAGTTATGTAAATGTCACAAATATGAATAAAGGAGCTCTACAAGTTCTCAGAAGTGAAATTAGGTGAATATGTTCATACCCTTTGGAGTGGCAAAAATATTTAATAAAGACACAGACATTTTAAAACAAATTAAATGATGGATCACTTCCAGTTGACTTAGAACTTCTTTGTCTTTTCTTTTATTATTATTATTATTATTATTATTATTATAATTATTATTATTTTGGTTTTCAGTTCCTGGGGTGTTGGACCCAGGGCTTTGTTCATGGAGGCAAGTGCTCTACCCCTGAGCTGCTCCCAGAGCCATTTTTTGGTGTTTAATTTTGAGACAGGGTTTCATTAAGTTGTGCAGGCTGCCTCTGACCTTAAACTCACAATCCTCTGCCTTCTGCCTCCTTAATCACTGGAACTATAGGTGTGGACTGCAGCAACAGACAAAATTTCTTTCTTTAATCACAAGACAATCTCAGAGTATGTGAAGATTTGAAAAAAATATTTGTAACGCTTATACAACCATGAGGTAGAGTAGTATCAATACATAAAATCTCCACTAATCTGTATGAAAGCAATAACTCAATGAGAAAGTGAGCCAAAGGTATGAACAGGCATGCCTAGAAACAGAAATGCCAATGGCTCACAAATAAATCAAAATATGTGTAACTTTATTAAAGGGATGCATGTTATAAACAAATTGTGATATAGTATCAGAGTCAGTAGATTGCCAACATTAAGTCAGTTTATGGAAAATTTGATACGAGGCAATGGAAATTTTCATTCACTCTTGGTCGTCCTATAAATTGGTATACCACTTGGTAAAACTGGGGGGATCTAGTCCATTTCTATGGGCAAACCTCATGTATCACTAGTTCCAATCTTGGATGTACATGGTAGAGCTTTCGGGTACGTGCAACTACAAACATCTTTGTGCCTGCTTGTTATATCAGGAGTCAAGTATAAGAGTATCCATTACAATATCCTTTGAAAGGGTGGAAAACTACAAATAGTCCAAATATTCACCAACAAAAGAATGAATAAGTCAATTGTGGTTGTTTAAAAAATGCTATATAACCGTGAAAATAAGTGAATTTTTCATCCATGTCACTAACAGGAATAATTCTCAAAATAATGCAAAAGCATAAAACTAAAATGCAAAATACAAATAATGAAAAAGATTTCATTATTTATCAATATATACATTGATTAAAGTATAAAAGTATAAAAGAGAAGCAGAGAATGATTAACATAATATTCAAAATAATGCTGTCCTCTGTGTGCAAGAAAGCTCTATTTTATTTGGCTAGATATGTAGGGAGATTCTAAAGAATATTTTTAAGCTTCGTGGTGAGTATATAGACATTGACCTTACTTTTAAATATTCTATGCACTCCCTTAGGTAATACAATTTTAATTCTTTTAAGTGTGCAGAAAAATCAATGTAGATGTACTTATGTCAAAAAATTCAAGCCACAGGTTGGGGAAAAGAGTTAAAAGTGAAATATAGTTTGGACCTTTTTACCAGGATCTGAAGTGCTTACTGCCCAAGGAGGTCTAATTGTAGCCATCAACTTCCACAGGTGTACTTGTGGAGGTGCCTTTTCTGTTACCTGGAGTGAAGGTGGGATTAGTTTGTAGTCCATAACATACTTTTAACAATGCACGTGCCAATTATACAGTAAAAAGGCTAGAATGAAATTAAGAACTTGTGTAAGACTCCTATATGTAATGTTAAGAGGGGAGACAAAATGGAACAAGATGGATGGGTCAATCTTTTGTAAACAATGTAATTTGTATGCCTATGTAAATACCGGCCTGCAGCTATAGCCCTGTGGCATCCGATCCCGTCAGATCTCAGAAGCCAAGCAGGGTCGGTCCTGGTTAGTACCTGGATGGGAGACTGCCTGGGAACACCAGAAGCTGTAGGCTTGGGAGAAGGACCTGGTAACCCCCTCCCAAAAATCAATCTGCCATTGAAAACCCGATGAAGAGCAGAGAAGCACTGACAATAGTGTTTCCCCTGTTGTACAGAGGGTCGCTATGAGTCGGATACTGACTCGATGGCACCTAACAACAACAACAACATAGTTTGGACATTGTTAGAAAAGTATATCTGGTAGCATTTCTAAAAAGACTTCATTTTGATTTCAATGGAATTTTAGAAGTAGTGAGTGAGAGATGATTTTTTGTCATGTCAGGATAGAGTTCATGTAGCTGTTCTGCACAAATTATTCCCAGCCGTTTTCATTCAAATCCTTGCATCAGCATCCATGACAACAAGAATATGCTCTACCCACTTATCAGATCTTGGGCTGGGATTTAACTCAGTTGGTAGAGCACTGCTCTGCAGTCTCTGAGAACACGAGTTCATTTCCCAGCACCGCAAAAATGGGAGAAGGGCCTGGCAATCCACTCCCAAGGCAATCCCGAAACAGTCAGCCATTGAAAACCCTGTGAGGGTCACTATGAGTCAGATACTGACTCGATGGCACCTAACAACAACCTAACATTTATCAGATCTTGGCTTCATGCTGAGAGTCATAAGTAAGTTACCACATATTTGTGCAATTAATGTGATTTTTGCTAGTGCCGATAGATTGAAAGCCAACAAAAATGAGAATATGCCTTCTTTAGCTTATTACACTTATAAGTGATGGCAATTGCATGTGAAGTAACTAGAATATATGGTTATATGGATAAAAACCTTCCTGCCATTTCACAGCCTCACATATGTTATGATTCATAAGTCTATCAAAATAATTTAATTACTTCTATAAAACCATGTTATTGTTGTTTGCAGCCATAGCACCCTGGCATCTGATCCTGCTTGATCTGAAAGCTAAGCAGGGTTGGCTTGGTTAGTCCTTAGATAGGAGACCACTTGGGAATACCAGGTGCTGCAGGCTAGGTAGAAGGATCTGGCAGTCCACTCCCAAAACTATGTACCCCTGAAAATCCTATGAATAGCAGAGACTCACTGACAATAGTGCTGGGCATGGCACAGTGTCAGGGAGTGTTTCCTTCTGTTGTAGATAGGGTTGCTGAGTCGGACCCAACTCGGCATCTACAACATAAAACCATGCCAAAGGCTAGGTGTAACAGCAAGAATAAACACAACTTATTCTTTTAAGAAGCTGAAAATATTCCATTCAACAAAATATTTGGTTTTGAAATATGTGACTTAGATCTGTTAAAGAATTTTCCTCACTTTTGCAATTGAACATATCTTATCAATATTAATATGTAGGGAATATATTGATGACTTAAAAGCCACATTTAGAAATCAATATTAAATTAAATTTTGTTGCTGTATAAAATTGAAAAGAAAGCCAGCCCCTATGGATTTAGGCAAATATTCTGTTTTATATCCTGGTTCTTCCTTGAACCTTAGCAACCAAAACACCACCAAAATAGGTAAAGTGCATTGCAATGAAGTCAAAGCAAGCCTCACAAGAACTTCTCATACTTGGATGACAAGTATGGTCATAACATGGCTAAGTTGAAAAATGAGAAATCAGTGGAAGATGAAGACATCAGATATGGTCTGTGAGTGTCTATGTCATGGTAGTGGAGTTGGAGAGGATGGCTTTCTATCTGACTTCTTCCCACTGATTTTGCCCTTGAGAAGAATACTAATGTCCACCATTTCCCCCAAATGAGTGAACACTTAACATTCCTCATTTTACTGTTATTTTCAGTAGATTAGACACCTCTGACTTTCTTGCTCCTAAAAGAACTGCCATCACTGTTGCTGCTGCTTCTTCCCCTCTTCCTCCTCCTCCTCTTGCTTTTCCTCCCCTTCTCCTTCTCCTCCTTCTTTCTTGTGGTAGACTGGGGTTTCAACCCAGCCCCTTGGATATTGTAGGCAAGTGCTCTAGCACAGAGCCACATCCCCAGACTATTTCTGTCTTTATTTCCAAACCTGTTTCTGGCTAAATTGCACAGGCTGCCTCTGACCTTAAACTTTGAATCCTTCTGCCTCAGTTTACTGTGTAGTTAGGATTACAGACATGAGTCATCACACTCAGCTTTTCTTTTAGTTTTCACATCTTTATTTTCGATGTTACCAGTACAGGGAGAAAAAAAGCTTATTTCTTACCCATGCTAATATATGGGCTCTGAGAAAAACATTATTTGGTCTATCTCGCATCATACTTTAATTATGAGTTTTGTTTTTTATTATTTATTTATTTATTGTCTTTTCATTCACTGGATTCTTAATTCCTAAAGAACATGGACCATATTTATACACATAATAGGCAGTCAAATTCAGGCTCTTGGAGATTTATTCATGCTGATTTGTTTCACTACTTTGTTGTTCCAGTTATCAAATTATTGCCTCTCTGCTCTAAATATTCCTTTCAATATATAGTAACCAATAATAGAACCCCTGTAAGTATCTCTCCTTTAATGTCAGCATGGTGTCAAGCTTCCTCAGCAGAGGCCATAGAGGAACAATGCCAGAAATAAGAGTTATCCTCCAGCTAGGTTGCTGGTCGGTGAGGCAGTGGTGTGGGCGGAAGGGCATCTGATGGAGCTCTGCCACATCCACAAACCCAGATGCAAGGTTCTATGCTGTTGGTTCACTTCAGCAAATGATAACCTGCCTACAACCCACCTTCTTAACATAGAAACTGAAGGATGCTTGCCTGCTGTAGCATTCCAATTCCTCTCTAGACCCCCAAAACTCAACTGCAACCCCGAACGTTTGTTCCCCACAGGCATACCATCTGATCACTTTCTCCCTGCCTATCCTCTGGAAGCCTATAGCTGTAGCCCTGTGGCATCCGATCCCGTCAGATCTCGGAAGTTAAGCAGGATCAGGCCTGGTTAGTACTTGGATGGGAGATCACCTGGGAACACCAGGTGTGTAGGCTTGGGAGACGAACCCAGCAACCCACTCCCAAAAATCAATCTGCTATTGAAAACCCTATGAACAGCAGAGTAGCACTGACAATAGTGTTTCTCCTGTTGTCTGTAGGGTCACTATGAGTCAGATACCGACTAGACGGCACCTAACAACAATAGCATCCTCTGGAGGATTCCTCCTGCCTACCAAGGGACTGCAGATAGGTCCAGCTTGAGCCAACCAGGGAATTTCTCTCTTGCTCAGTGGAATGAGTTGTACTTCTCCAATGCCTGAACCACCATCCCAAGGTGTCCCTCCTTGGGTGTCCTCCTTCCACCTACAGTAAACAGTTTTCTTATGTCTTGTAATTCCTTGTTAAATCATAACCTCATGATTCTTTAAATTCCCATTTCTAACCCATTGTGTAGTTTCTGTCTCCTAATTTGACCCAGACTACTAGATGTTTTAAAAAAATCTTTCTTTTACTGATGGACAATTGTATAATTAGCAAGTACACCTCACAAACTAGTGAGATTTATCTCTAACTTATAATAGGAAGTGAGTTTGAGCATCTTGAATTTACTACATAATAATTAATTGCTTCCACAATACTTGAACACTTGCCAATACAATTATGTGAGAGTTCATACCAACTTAAAATATCATTGAGCATTTAATTTTGCCAGTGTGACTGGAGTAACTGTATATCACTGCTATTTTAATTTGTGTTACTCTGAATATAAGGGGGTTGAGTATTTTTATATATTTATTTATTGTTTAGTTTTCTTCTCTGTGTGTGAAATTCTTATAAAATTCTTTGTCCATTTTTACTGAATTGTTTTCCTTTTGAAGATTATAATAATTACAAATTATTGTTATTCTTTATATCAATTTTCATCAGTATATATTATTCTCTCATCATTCTGCTTTCAATTTGGTTCTATTTTCTTTGATACATAGGAGATTTAATTTTAAAATAAAAATATTTGTCTAGTGACCCATTGAGAATGTAACCAGTTTATTGCATGAGTTGTACTGGGTAGGGTACAAGCTGAAGTGATTTTAACACTTCTTTTTCTGCTCTTTATAAACTCTTCTTGTATTAAACAATTTCTTCAACCTTAGCGAAAATCTCAGATGGATTTCATGTATTTTCTCGTAATTCTGAAGTATAAAAAAATTCCTGTGTACCTTAATATAAAACTACAGTATTAGGTTTATCTTCTACCTTAGCTGAGACCTAAGATAAGGAATCCTATGAAAGGGGGATGAGATGTGGTTGTAACTATAAGTTTCTTATCTTTTCCATTTCTCAATGTTCCATGCTTCTATTTTTTTGGAAATTCCACACTTGGGTAGTGGAAAGTATGAGAGAATTACAATAAAATATAAACATCCTACATAGCTTTATAGGCTGTAAAATGGCACCAGGACACTTTCTGTGTCAGATATTCAAAAGCCGTTCGACTTCTCATCATGAGGACAGCTTTTCCACTTTCTCTGGAGCATTATCAATCATGGGACCCTGATGCAACAATCGGTGTTTCCTTACAAAGTCCCTCTCTAAACCTTTGACTTCGGTTACTTTGGTAGCTCATCCTAATCTTTGTTAATTGACTTCAGTAACTCCTTATAAATGAGTTCCCTTTTAAGCTGAATGGAGCCCACATGCATTCAGAAGGACCACACTGTACTCTGCACATTGGACTATCACGTACCCTGCATATGTCATTGGATAACAGAATGAAGGGAAAAATAAGATCATCTCAATTAGTGAATAAAAAACATTCACCCCAATTCAACACCCTTTTGTGATAAAAACACTTTATACAATAGGAATAAAGGAAAGTATATGGACTGAATTGTAGCCCTATTTAAAAAGCCCACAGCAACCAGACTATCAAATTGCCCAAAACTGTGCAGCTTAGTATATTTGAAGATTCATTCTTGATCTTGATTAAGGTAGTCTGCTTTCAATAAACAAGTCTTAATATTTTACTTTACTCTTTAAAAACATCTAAAAATTAAAAAAGAAAAACTCATAGCAAATATCATACTTCAAAGTGAAAAAGTGAAAGCTTTTCCTCTAAGTTCAGGAATACAATAAGAATGACTGTTTGTATGATTTCTGTTTAACATAATACTGAAAGTTCTAGCCAGGGAAATTAGTCAAGAAAAAGAAATAAAAGACACTCAAATAGAGACAAAGAAGTAAAATAATCTCTACTTTCTGATGGTATGATTTTATATGTAGAGAACCATGAACATTCTACAAAAATACAGCTAATAAATGAAGTAATCAAAGGACTAGGATTTAAGCTCAATGTACAAAAATTAATTGCATTTATATACACTAATAAAAACCTGAAAAGGAAATTACAAAAATAATCCCATTTACAATACTATGAATAATAATAAGTACTTTGGAATTAGCTAAAGAAGTAGAAGATTTTTACACTGAATGCTAACATTTCTAAAAGAAATTAAAGAAGATATAAACAAATACAAACTTATCCCATATATGTGGACTGGAAGACTTAATATTGTCAAAAGGCCAATACTACCCAAAGTGATGCGCAGATTCAATGCGATCTCTACCAAAATCTCAGTGATATTTTTTTCAGAAATAGAAAAGCTCATCTTAAGACTCAGTATGGAATCTTAAGGGATCCTGAATAGCAAAATAATCTTGAAAAAGAACATATGTAGAGGGCTTATACTTTCTGGTTTTACAACTTACTACAAAGCTTTGTTGTTGTTGTTAAGTGCCATTTTAGTTGGATCAAACTTTTAGTGACCCTATCTACAACAGAAAAAAATACTCCCTAATTCTGTTTCAGGCACATGATCCTTTTTTTTGTTTAAGCCCTTTGTTACAGACATTGTATCAATCCATCTAGGATCTTTGAGGATCTTTCTTTTTTTCATTGACCTGCCACTCTCCCAAACATAATGATGTCCTTCTTCAGGGATTGGTCCCTCCTGACTACATGTCCAAAATACATCTAGCCATCCTTGCTTCCAAGGAGCACTCTGGTTGCACTTCTTCTAGGACTGATATGTTGGTTCTTTTGGCAATCCATGGCATATTCAATATTCTTCTCCAGCACCATAATTCAAAAGCATTAATTCTTCTCCTGTCACCCTTATTCAATGTCCAGCTTTCATAACCATAGGATGTGACTGAAAATACCATGACATGATTAAAATGCACCTTCATGTTCAATGTGCCATCTTTACTTTTCAACACTTTATATATTAAAGAGTTCTTTTGAAAACAGCTTTTCCCAATGCAATGAGTCTTTTGATTTATTGACTGCTGCTTCTGTGGGTATTGATTGTAGAACCAAGTAAAGCAAAATTGTGGACAATGTCAATCTTTTCTCCATTTATCATGAAGTTGCTTACTGACCCAGTTGCAAGGATTTTTGTTTTGTTGAGGTGCAATCCATACTGAAGGCTGTGCTCTTTGATCTTCATCAGTAAATGCTTCAAATCTTCTTCACTTTCAGCAAGTAGAGCTGTGTCATCTGCATTATGTAGGTTGTTAACGAGTCTTCCTCCAATCCTAATGCCGCATTCTTCTTCATAAAGTCCAGCTTCTTGGATTATTTGCTCAGCATAGATATTAAAGAGTTCTGGTGAAACAATACACCTTTCGGTAATCAAAATAATATGGTATGGCATGTAAAATATATAGACAAATGGAATGTGATAAAAAGCCTGGAACAAGGCCTTGCATATGTAGTAAAATTACTTTTGGCAAGGATGCCAAGAGGAATTGACTACACTGGTGCCCTCATATTTCCACATATACCAAAGCTCAAAAAATGTACACTTTAAATGAATGCAGCTTATTGTGTGATTACTATAAACTCAACAAAAGTTTTAAGAAGAAAAAGAAAACTCTTTGAAGTCTTTAGTAAATATGTGTGACTATTTTGTATGGAATTTATAATTCAAAATGGTTTGGTAAAATATCATGGCTTCAGAGTCTTTAAGTTTCATTTGCCCAGATGCCTTATAAAACAGAAAGTTTTCAAAAGTACAATTTTCAGTGAACTGAAGGATGGTCCTATATCAAATCCCAATCCCTGGAGCCCATGAATGTTACCTCAAATGGTAAAGTTGTACAGATGTGACTAAATTAAAGATTTTGCCATGGTACATATACATAATGGAATACTACTCAGCAATAAAAAATGAAATGTCATTTGCAGCACAATGGAGAACATCATCTTAAGCAAATGAACACAAGCTCAAAAAGAGAAATACCATATGTTCCTACTCATATATGGGAGCTGAATCATATTTAAAGGAAGAAAAAAATCCTATATGTAAATTGATATATAAAAATGCACAACTAAACTTAGTGAAGAAGGGACAATATAAAGAGTAAAAAGAAGGAGGGAGGGAACTAGCAGAGGGAAGCAAAGATTGTGGAAGGTGGGATGGGGAGGAGGGTCAATGTGGAGGGATGAAAGGGAGAGGATGATCTCAATGTACACAGCACAGCTTCCTGAGTACATTGGAAAAATAGGGGAATACAACCCAAATATGCATTTGAATTTTACTACATATTAGCCATAAGGCTCTATAAATCTTGTAGGTTGCTGAAAGTGGTGTCAGAAGTGATATAAGGATGCGTAATGGAAAAAGCCAATGCCATACTACTCTGTACCCCATCTTCATTTACTAATAAAGGGAGAAAAGGTTAAAAAATAAATTAAAAAAAGATTTTAGATTGAAGAGATTATCTTGAATCTCATGGCCAGCTCCAATGCTACCATAGCACCTTATGAGAGAAAGAAATGATGTGGTCACAAGTCAAAAAGTGCTATCAGCCACCTGCCCCTGGAAGAGTCAGGCAATGGATTCTCCTTCTCTAGAGTCCCCCAAGGTATTGCAGACCTGCTGACATTTCAATTTTGGCCATGTGAATTTTTTTTCAGATTTCTGGGCCCCAGAAATGTGGGGCAACTTTTTCATGGGTTTTAGAGCAGCAAGTTTTACATCACTAAGTTTGTGGTAAAATTTTAGAGTAGCCACAGGAAACCCATACAAATGAAGAAGAAACACTCCAAATTTCCATTTCACTGTTGTTGTTAGGTGCCTTGGAGTTGGGTCCAACTCATAGAGACCATTTGTTGTTGTTAGGTGCCGTCGAGTCGGTATCCAACTCATAGCGACCTTCTGTTCAACAGGGGAAACACTGTCAGTGCTTCTCTGCTGTTCATAGGGTTTTCAATGGCAGATTGGTTTTTGGGGGGAGGGGGTTGCCAGGTCCTTCTCCCAAGCCTACAGCTTCTGGTGTTCCCAGGCGGTCTCCCATCCAGGTACTAACCAGGCCCGACCCTGCTTAGCTTCCGAGATCTGACGGGATTGGATGCCACAGGGCTACCACTGCAGGCAATAGAGACCATAGGTGTAACTTAAAAATGTATATTAAAACAATGACATAATTTTAACCACAATGTTTTAAACTTTAAATCATTGATGATGTAGTTATCTATAGATGACTGGTTCCTATATTCATGTTCTAAATATTTAAAAATTTCCTAAAATAGAAAGACTTCCACCATTAATGGCATAGAAATTGATATAAAGTACTCAGGAAAGCTGAATGAAGCAGACTTGTTGAGGTTATCCCAACTTACCTAAAAATATTCTTTTGTGTTCTAAACTAATTCAGCTTACATTTTGTTGTTGTTACATGCAATCAAATCTAATCTGATTCATAGTGATCCTACATAAATAGAATGAAATACTCTCCAACACTGGGTCATGCACATGATCTTTTTATGTTTGAGCCCATTGGTTCAGTTACTATATTTCTTCTCATTTTGAGTAGGGTCACATCAGCAAAAGGATGTCCCAAGGGCCTTACTACATTCCTGTCACTAAGGTAGGCTCTAATTCAAGGAGGCAACTCCTCCCAAGTGTTTTCTTGAATGCCTACTGGCCCAGGGAGCTCATTTACTGGTTTCTCTGCTATTTGAAGGGTGTTCAATGGCTAATTCGTTCAGACATGGGCTGCCAGGTCCTTCTCCCTAAATGTCTTAGTTTGAAAGCTCAGGTGAAATCTTTCCACAATAGATGGCCCTGCTTGTATCTGAAATACCAGTGGCATTGCTTTCAGTATCACAGCAACACTCAAGCCCCCACAGCATGACAAGCTGGCAGACACATGTTGGTCAGTTTATATATATACTAAGAGAGCAAACTCCTCCATATTCACTTTGCAGTCACTTTGCAGTTTAAACCCTTGAGAACCTAAGTTATCAGTTGTTGGTCAACTGATAGATTTAAGGTCCATATGAACTTGAGACATTTCTACACCTCTTGCATATTTATATGTGCAATGATTCATTTAATATTAGTCTACTTATTCAACTAATAGACTTTTCTCTAGGTTGTTTTTGTTGTTAGGTGCCATCAAGTCACATCCAACTCTTAGCGACCCTATGTACAACAGAATGAAATACTACTTAACACTGTTCCATGCCCAGCACTATTTTTTTTGGTAGTGTATTGCCAGATCCTTCTCCCAAGCCTATAGCACTCAATATTCCCAGACAGTTTCCCATCCAAGTACTAAACAGCCCCAACCCTGCTTACCTTCTAAGATCTGAAAAGACAGGACGCCAGGGTGGTATGGCTGTAAACTTTCTCTAGGTAAATAATCAGATATTTGGAAAAAGATTAATATTTGAAAATGCTAGTTAGAGTAATTTGAAATAATGAAAAACACTCTACTGTATGTACAATAAACTCAGGAAATAGGTATATAAATTATAGTCTGAACAAAACATGGAATTTTAACAAACATTAAAAATCACGTCTGGAAAGTATGTTTAATCACATATATGGAGAAATACTATCACTGAGATTGTTTGGTTAATTAAAGCTAGGTTTAGTACTCACCAAACATTTTTTAAAATACCATTTACATACCCATAACAGTATCATTTGGTAGGTATAATTTTTTCTTTCTGTTTGAATGGTGAAGAAACCAAGCCACAGAAAAGTCAACTAGCAGCTTCAGAGTTACATATCCAGAATTAAGGAGACAATTTTGTGGCTTACTTTCTTAGTCAAAATGCTATATCAGAATGTGAAAAATAAAGACAAGCTTTTTATTTGTTTGTTTTGTTTTCTTGGAGAGGAACTCCCTGGCTATGAATTCCCAGCCTAGTCAGTTTCAATTAATCACCTGAATGTAAGCTCTACCTGGACCAGTCCCCTCTCTTGACAAGTGGAAGATTAAGGATGATGCTGTTTTTGGTAGTTTCATCCCAGGTGCCTGGTGCAGCCATATACCCAGTGCCTGGTGCAGCCAAAATACAGTGTGTTCAGGACTATGGAATTATACTTTTGTATATTTTCCAAAGATTGCACATAAGAATGTATTTCCAAAAATCTCTAAGTTTTCTATACACACACACACACACACACACACATATACATATGCATATATATGTGTGTATATGTGTGTATACATATATATATATACATATATACATATATACATATATATATATATATATATGTAAAATACCCTTGAAATAAGATAGGAATAAATAAAAAGGAACTTGAATAGCAAGAACACAGCAGCAGAAAACAGAGGGCAGCAGTGCCGGCCACCAGCTGTTTTGGTGATCAACATGCTGCTCTGTAAGCCTGAGTTCCTAGGACTTACTTTAATGTCTCTACTATTTGCACAGAAACTTTGTTTCATGGTTTCCTCTATGTTTACTTCCTTATTAAAAACATGTAAGCATCACAAAGCAATGACTTTCAAGTGATGAATGTGTTTAATACTTTGACACTAGAGGCTCTTTCCAGAGTAAATGATGCCTGGAGGCCTTTCAATATTTTTGAGTTTTAATAAAGTAGAGAAAAACAAAGAGTCTGGCAACCAGTAATCTGGGAATAAGTGAGGCATAGACAACCAGTTTATTGTATTTTCTCCTCCCATTGCTTGTGGATTTCACATTTCCCAAATGAGAGGAATGGATTTGTAGGTCGCTGTGCTAATCACAATAAATTACATATCTTAATTCTGTAAACATTACTAAATCAACTTTCTCTGTCTATGTTTTTCATTACATTTCCAATAAAGTCTCTCTCTCTTTATGTCTCCCCCTCCCCTGAAAGGTATGGGTATGTCCATGGCTATATATTTATGCATTGATCAAGTCTTCTCATAAATTCTGTTATCTAGATTTGAGAGTTTACTGCAAATCTTAGGAGATCTCACCATTGCCCAGTATAAGACCTTGAAATATACATACACTATTGGTAGTGATAAAAGGCCATGAGGTATAGGAAGGTGTTTTGCAAAATTTAATGGGCACATAAATCATCCAGGGAACTTGTTACAATGCAGATTCTGATTCAGTAGTTCTCAAATAGCACCTAAGATTTTGATTTCTCCCAACATCTCAACCAAAGCCAGTATGCTAATCCACAGATTTTAAGAGTGGCAAAGGCAGAGTAGAAATCGTATGGACTATGACAGGCTTAAGCGCAAATCTCTGCTCAGCACTTACTGTTTTAAACATCTCTTTTGGTCTCATTGTTGTTATCTATAAAGTGGAAGCAGTGACTAACACATAGGTTTCTTGCCATAACATAATGACTTCATGTCTATAAGAACACCTGATCAATAGTACATACACTATGAATGCCACACCTTATTCACTGCTATTCAATGCTCAGGACTACGAAAGGTCTATGAAGAATGAGACAACCTTATATATTCAAGAAAGTGTTTTCAGAACCCAATGAAATAGTTTTTTAAAAATATCAGCTTAACATTTGTTCCAAGAAGAGAAAAGATTGTTGCAATGACCATTTTATTTCATATGTCTCAATCCATGTGATTTTTGGCAATATCACTTCTTGCAAAGAGTTTCAGGCTGCAAAAATTGATGGATCACAGTACTACAGGAGTGGTTTGTGTGCACAACAAAAGTTGAAAAAAATAATAAGATTTTTGAATGCCATATAACACAAAAGGTAGAAAGACATAGTTGTCATCACTATGAAGGGGCTCTGGTACTACTTTTCCAAAGAGATGTTTTGTTACCAATCTCTTGTCAGATTTTTCTGCTGCACATTTCCATGACTGTTGAGTATCAGGATGTATTATATCCTTCAACAAGCCTATAATGTGGTAATTGTGATAATTGTATTTGTTTAAAAATATGCTTTCAAAGTTAGTTGGAGAATACCATGCAATCTTTCTAGTTGCTGGAATTGAGAGAACTGGGAAGAATTAGACATACAGAAAGTTGTTGTTGTTAGTTGCCATCAAATCGAGTCCAACTCATAGCCACCATTTGTACAGCAGAACAGAACACTCCCTGATTCTCTGCCAGCACATGATCTGATCTTATTTATGTTTAAGTCCATTGTTGCAGACACTGTGTCAATCCATCTAGTGGAGGATTTTCCTTTTTTTCACTGACCTGCCACTCTCCCAAGCAGGATGATGTTCTTCTCCAGGGATTGGTCCCTCCTGACTACATGTTCAAAATACTTAAAGCCATCCTTACTTCCAAGGAGCACTCTGGTTGCACTTCCTCCAGGACAAATCTGTTGGTTCTCTTGGCAGTCCATGGTATATTCATTATTCTCCACAGAAAGTAGAGCAAAGCAAATGCAAAGAAACTGAACATGATCATTTTGATGTTCTGGGAAGTAAAAGACACACCAAGTGATTAATCTCCTATGGTAGAAGTTAACCTGATACATTCTGTGTGCTGTTCAACTCTTTCCTCTGTTTGTGTTATCAGTAGCTGATAAATAAGCACATGAAATAAAATGATAAACTTAAAATAGCTCTTATTTTTTTCATTCTATAACTATTCTTTTAAAAATTCTATAATGGTTGAAGCTATGAAAAGAAGACAAATCATTAAAATTCACTTTACTATAGCTCTTCTAGCATCTAGTTTCCATGGAAATAAAAACAAAAATGAACATCAAGAATCTCAAAGAATTAATAAGTATAAGAGAAACAATTTTTAAGGGACTTTTGGACACTTTGTTAAGCACTTCAGTACAATATGTTATTTAATCCTATTATAAACATTTAGACGGAAAATAAGTCTCAAATAAAAGTAAAAAGTTTTGTCAAGGTCACACAGTGAGTAGGCCTCAGGATCATAATAAGCTGAAACCTGTCTGGCTCCAGATCCTGAATTAATGCTTAGGTTATTCTTTCCAAACTTTTTTTCTTTACTCAAATAAGTAATTGATTTCAGGAAACTACTTTAGAAAATCTTCAATGCAGTCAACGTTATACATTTAAAATTGAACTTAATTCACATAATATTATTTTTCAAAAATAGAGATACAGCCTTAACATGTTTTGAATATGCCTTGTTAGAAAAAAGTCACATTCAAAGAGCTATGAGCAGTCCAGTGTTCATTAAGAAGCTACAAACAAACGTAATACCTCTCATCTATTTGTGAAGCATGTGCTGTTATAATAAAAATTGGCTTCTCAAATCCAAAATAATTTCTAATATACAAGTATTTAAATTAATCCTAAATCTTTCAAAAGGTAGATCATCCTTTTTTCCCCCTGAATCTTTACTGAGGCTTTTTTTTCAACCTACATTCATATATGCACCACTCTGATTTTTGGCACATATTAATACCTTTTGAGCATTTTCAAGGTTCTTTACAAACATTTAAGTTAACAAATTCAGATTGGATGCCCTCTTGCCTATCTTTTCTTTTAGCAAAATATTCACAAGCATGAACATAGTTTTTAGTATATAATTTGTTTTCAACTCAGCAAGTGTTTTTCAGATTATAGCTAGGTTCTTAGCAATTTCTTTAGCCCATGTTGATTGAAAAGCCAATGATTATCTGCCAGAAGGCCATGATATTAGACAGAGATCTTTACAGTAATTATTACTTTATTAAGTATTAGGGGAACTTCCTTTTATAAAATATACAGATACATAGTTCACATATTGCCATAGCAGGACAGAGATTTAAAACTTTGTGAACTAGTTTTCTCTTTTTATAAATCAGGAAGCTTATATTCAGCTTATACTCATGTAGTGATTTGCCAAAGATCACGGTGACAACCTGAAAAGGGGCCAAGAAAAAGATATGGAAAAGAAAAAAGCCAGTGTTTTCCTCTCTGAAACATAATAACTTTCTATCACCTACCCCTGTGTCTGATACTGAATAAGCAGCTAATCCCAAAACAATTGTTTTAGTTAGGTGCCCTCAAGTTGGGTCTGACTCATAGTGACCCTATGTATAACAGAATGGAACACTACCCAATTCTGTGCCAGACACATGATCTTTTATATGTTTAAGCACATTGTTGCAGACACTATGTCAATCCATTTAGTGGAGGGCCTTCCATGTTTTCATGACCCACCACTCTCCCAAACATGATATCCTTCTCAAAGGAATGGTCTCTCCTGACAATATGTCCAAAATACGTAAGACACAGTCTAGCCATCCTTGCATCCAAGGAGCACTCTGTTTTCATTTCTAGGAAAGATCTGTTGGTTCTTTTGGTAGTCCATAGTATATTCAATACTTGTCTCCAGCACTATAATTCAAAGGCATCAGTTCTTCTTCTGTCTCCCTTATTCAATGTCCAGCTTTCACAACCATATAATACAACTGAAAATGCCACAGCATGATTAAGGCACACCATTGTCTTCTCAACATTTTAAAGAGGTCTTTTTAATGAGATCTATTGCAACAGCTTTTCCCAATACAATACATCTTTTGATTTCTTGACTGCTGCTCCCATGGGTGTTGACTGTAGAATTAAGTAAGGCAAAAAGAATTGGTGGATGACCAGTCATTTCAAGAGGCTGCATATTATCAGGAACCAATGGTACTGAAAGACAAAGTAGAACTGACTTGAAGAAATTGGTGAAACACAAGGTCCAGGGATTGATGGAATACCAGTTGAAATGTTTCAACAAACCGATGCAGCACTGGAGGTGCTAATTTGTTTATGCCAAGAGATTTGGAAAACAGCTACTTGGCCAATTCACTGGAAGAGATCCACAGTTGTGCCTATTCCCAGACACAGCCAAATATGAAAATGATCAAACAATATCATTAATATCACACACAAGCAAGCTTTTGCAAAAGACTATTCAAAGGTGACTACAGCAGTAAGTAGACAGGGAACTGCCAGAAAATCAATCTGGATTCAGAAGAAAGTGTGGATCCAGGAATATCGTTGCTGATGTCAGATGGATATTAGCTAAAAGCAGAGAATACCAGAGAGATGTCTATCTATGTTTTATGGACTATGCAAAGGTATTTGAATATGTAGATCATAACAAATTATAGATAACATTGTAAAGAATGAGAATAATAGAGCACCTAATTGTACTCATCAGGTATCTGTACATAGACCAGGAGGCAGTTGTTCAAATAGAACAAGGAAACAGTGCTTGGTTTAAAATTGAGAAAGCTGTGCATCAGGGCTATATCCTTTCACCATACCTCTTCAATTTCTATGTTGAGCAAATAATCCAAGAAGCTGGACTTTTGAAGAAGAACGTGACATGAGGATTAGAGGAAGACTCATCAACAACCTGCATTATGCAGATGACACAACTCTGCTTGCTGAAAGTGAAGATGATTTGAAACATTTACTGATGAAGGTCAAAGAACACAGGCTTCAGTATAGATTGTGCCTCTACATCAACAAAACAAAAATCTTTACAACTGGATCAGTATGCAGCTTCATGATAAATGGAGAAAAGACTGAAGTTGTCCAAGATTTTGCCCAATACAGTAGCAAGGAGTATTCCTTTAAAATGTAAATCAGATCCCATCACTCTTCTGGGAAAGCCAGGGAAAAGGCTTTACAAATATTTGTGAATCTCTACATAATCCAATCTACTTTTCCTTCTCTGATATCATTGCCTCCTTTTACACCCCCTCTTCATGTTCCTTCAGCCATTTTTAGCTTCTAGCTATTCTTCCAACATGTCTTTTGATCTTTCACTACTAGCTGCCTTTTCCTGGAATAGTCTTATACCAAATACACACATGTCCTGCATTCCTCCAGTTTCAGTTCAGTATCATCTTCTCAGCATCTCTTGTCTTGACTATCCTATTTTAAACTACATCCTATCTCTCCCCTACCCAGCACTCCTAATTTATGTTTTATTTTTTCACCATTTCTATTATCTTCCAACATCCTATAACATTTACTTATTTATTATATCTGATGTTTATTTTCTCCTTTCTTTTCTTGTGTTAAACTTTATGAAAAGCAAATATGGCAGTGTTGTTATCTGGTATGTCCTAGGAACTTAGAACTGTCCCAGGCACTTAATAAAATTTGATGAACAAATATGTGTCCGAATAGGCTGACAACAATTGTTTTAATCTTGATATAAACTAGACTTTTACATGATTGAAGGATGGGATAACAGAACTTAAATAGACATCCTATCATAATTTAAAATAAAAAAACCCCCAAGATACCACTAACCTGTATGGTATCATAGATTACACAATCCTCCAAGTGCAATTTTTAGGATTTTGAAAAGTATAACACTATTTAACTTTCTGTGGGTTGATACTTCAATTTAGCCATATGAGTTTTGGAATGAGAAATTGTCAATGTTAATCAAATATATCTTTAACAGTTAATGTTTTACCACAAATGCAGCTCCAAATGTTAGCTTTCAAACACAGCCTCGTGGAAATGGAAATATTGGTCTAGTACCTAGAAATTCTAGTTGTCTCTCATGTAAAATGTCACCTTAAACAGTTAGAAGTGAATAAAGCACTTCCAAATCGAGTATTCCAGCTAATCCTCACAGACAGGTATAGCAGAGACAAGCCATCCTCTTCCACATACCCTGGACTTCTTCCTCAGGGAATCATTAGGCATCACTAAGAGGCATTCCTGTGATTCTCTTCACTACTAAGATTGCGGAGCAACTCAATAGAAAACATAGTACATGGGCTGGACTGTACTGGCAATGTCTAGCTGCTACTTCTCCACTGATTAAATGCTATTTATTTTTTCACAGACAATTCAAATACCTCATTTGATCATTTGTTACTTCTTCCCCGATGTTCCTATAGCACTTGAAGAGAGCAGATCCAGATATCTATTCTACCACCATACTGTAGTCATGGCTCTCTCTGCACATTTCTTCCATTGGAAACTTATCCCAATGATATGGGTCATACAGTGGGAAAAGCACCAGCTTTAGAGCATAAGATATCTAAGCTCAAACCCTAGCTTTACCATTCACTAAGCAAACACACTTCAGCAATTCCCAGCACTCTCCAAGCTCTTGCTTCTTGTTTGGAAAAAGCAAATTCTACTGACTCCATTAGGCTTTCATAAAAATTAAAGAGCACATTATGTAAAGCAACTGGGGCTTAGCTCCATTGGTAGAGTGCTTGTTCCACACTCTGCAACCCTAGGTTCAATCCCAAGTACTGCAAAAATGGGAGCAGGACCCAGCAGCCAAGTCTCCAAACAATCAGCCATTGAAAACCCTATGAATAGCACAGAAGCACTGACAGATATAGTGCCTCTTTTGTTCTGTTGTGCATAGAGTCACTATGAGTTGGACCCGACTCAATCAGACTCCACCACACCTAAAAGGAGAGTGCTGATTTACCACCAAGCAATGCTTTAAATGCCTACAGCCATAACACAGTGGTGTCCCATACCTGCTTTGCTTCTGAGATCTGACCAGATCAGCTGCAGGCTTTTTTTCTTTTTATCCTTTTCAAACTAAACTTTACTACAACATCGATTGCTGGATTTTTCATATCCAGTTTGTAAGGATTGCCACAGAAGATTAACCTTTCTTCATAAAGAGGCCATAAGTATAACGATTTTCCCCTAGGAGAGTTGAGAAATTATATATTCTTAATTATAAAAACAACATCGATTTCTCCTGCATCATTGTACATATTAATTTGTTGGGTGACATTAATAACAATCTTCAAAGGTCTGAACAATTTTAAAACCCGTTTTGATGTTAAAGCTTTGAAAATGAAATACATATAGCCTTTAAATTTTAAAATATTTTATACATTTGTTTTTGCCTTCCTGTGATCCAAAATCATGCGAATTTCAAGTAGAAGTAGTAAAATACACTAAAACATAGAAAATATTTTGGAATTTCATGTTACTTTATAAATAAATTAAATTCCCAAGCATATTTCACAGGATAAAATATAGTTTGGGATTTTATAAAACACTTGTTTTTGTTTATTTTTTTTTTTTTTGGATTATAGTGGTAATGTGCCATAGAAAATTCAAAATCTTTTATTATATCGGCTATTTCAGGGATACCAAAATAATAGCCACTTAAATCATACAGAAGACTTCAGAAGAAGCACATATACAGTATATTAAGTTTGCATATAAATATATTTAAAGTAATGGCAGATGCCAACCCACTACTTTGGTTAAATGATCATGGACGATAGCTTCCACAGCCATGAATTTACCAACTATTCCTAGCTAGCTATAAGAAGTCCTTGTTCTATTATCTACTAAGTTCTCTAAGATAGAAGGTGCAGTATATCACAATGACTGGCTTCATAAGCACACTGCCAAGTAAGTAGGTCATAATACTTTATAGCATATTGAAAATTCTTACATTGAGGTAAATCAGGAGAGGCCTTCTTATAGAATCCATTTTTAGTAAGATTAAGTAGGGGGAATTGGACAGCTGTTTTGTTTTTTTCTGCCTCAGTCTCCCAAGTGAAATTGTGGATGTCCTGTTGTATGCCAAGCCAGCCTCCAGGCTTCCTTTATTCTTTCCCAGCAGCCTTTGATTTCCATTGAATGATGTGGGATAGGCCCATCATCGGACCCCATGGCTCCATCATTTATTAATGGAGTGGCTACAAGTTACCTTGAAACAGTTTCATAGTGAATCTTGGGTCTCTGTGTGGGAAGTCTGGGGAACAGCTGCTCTGTTCTTTTCAGAATGGGCTGGTACAGCAGGTAGGAACTAATCCTGAGGCAGCCATTGGTCAGTGAGCATAAAGCTAGTGTAAAAGACTGGGTAGAATATGACCGATCCGTTCTTCTACTCAAGAGTTTTTTCAATTCTATGAGACAAAATTCCTCTTATGGCTTAAGCCCATTATCATTGTTTTATCTGTTACATGTAAACAAAGGCATTTAACTGCCCTGTTTGTAGTGAGTGGTCTTCTCCAGCTTTATTTCCTATGTATAAATGCATAAATGCATGAGCCAAAACATTAAAATGAAATACAATATTTAAAACAAAAACAACTTGTAACAAGAATGTCTATTGTTTTATTTGCTGTTGTTATTGGTAGGTGCTGGGTCCCACTTACAGTGACCCTATGTACCACAGGACGAAACACTCCCCGACACTGCCACGCCCAGCACTATTACCAGTGCTTCTCTGCTATTTATAGGCTTTTCAGTGGTGGATTGTTTTCCTCTATTATTCCAAAGTATTCATTTCTCTACCTCATCTTAAATAATAATGATAATCAGGAATCTAAAAACAAGTGGTGACAAACTAATATATTCTTTCAATATTTACACTGATTGGAATAGTTTGTAAGAAATTCTAAATTTTGAAAAGAGATCAAAATCACCATTCCTTCTGCTTTTCTCCTAGAAAATTTTATTCATCAAAAGAACAAAATAGAATCATGAAGAACACAAATTTCCTAACCTCCCACTCTCTTAGGACCCGCTCCCTCCAGGTGACGAGCCTTAACTACTTCCAAGGCCTGTGTCCCCAGTGAGCTAAGCTCCACTTCTTAAAGGTTCCACCACCTCTCAACATTACCACAACGAGGCCTAAGCTTCCAACATATAGATCTTTGGGGTACATATACTAGATCCAAACTATGGCATTCTTTCCCTGGCCCACAAGTTCCATGTCCTACTCAAAATACAAAATGCATCCACTCCATCTCCATAGTTGCAAACTATTAAGTCATTCCAGTGTTGCTCAAAAGTCAGAGTCCAAGTCTTATCTGAGACTCAAAGAAAACTCTTACAGTGTGACCCGGTAAATTATATATATGTGTGTGTGTGTGTGTGTGTGTGTGTGTGTGTGTGCGCGCGCGCGCACGCGCGCGTGTGTGCGTGTGCGTGTATGTGTGTGTGTGCGCGTGCGTGTGTGTGTGTGCGCGCGCACAAGGGATGGGGATGTAGCTCCATGATACAGTGCCTAAGCATGCACAAGGTCCTGGGTTCAACCCCTGGCAAACCGCCCCCCCCCCCAAATAAAAAGGTTACATACTTCCCGGATACAATGACAGACACTGAGCAAGCATTCCTAGACATATGCCAAAGCAAAGGGGTCACAGTCACCCAGCAAGGCGGAAATTCAGCAAGACAGTTCTAAGGCCAGCACTCTATGTACAATCTAGTGAGGGGGCACTCCCAAACCCCACCCCATGGCTATGCTGGTTCCAGCCCAGTGGCTCCTCTCTCTGGCTGCATGATGTCCGTGGCTTTCCCAGGTGGGCTGATTGCTTCCTGGGGTCACGGCTGAGACTCCATTCTCATCACTCCATGGGCATTCTAGTGAAGAATCTCTCTGTTGGCTCCTCCTCTGTGGCCAACCTCTGCTTGGCTCCCTAGGCTTTCCTCAGAAATCTTGGTAGAGGCCACCATGACCCCATCCTTCTTATATTCCATTTAGCTGTGGGAAAAGTCACCAAGGTGTGCTTACCACACATACCTGGGATCCTTGAACCAGGGCTTGAGGGCTACAGAGCAGTTTTCCAGAAGACAGGAAACAGAATCCTGAGGTCATCCGTGGCAGCCCAGAGCCCAGACACTGGAACAATTCTGCTTGACATGTGATGGAACAGGCAGCCTTGACGATTTCTGAGAGGCCCTTGAGGACTTTTCCCAGCTTTCCAGACAGTTAGCAATTGGCTTCCTTTTATCTCTGCTGCTCTCCTGAGTGAGTGACTGACTGCTCAGCCACCTTGTGTGCTTTTCTCTTTTAGGTTTTCCTTTGGCCAGGCTGCAAATTTTCCAAATACTTCTGCTCTCTTTCCTTTGGCTCCTGAGTTTCACTACAAATCTCCCTAAAAGTGACCAACAGCCATACAACAGCCTGAGTGCTTTGTCATCTAGAAATACCCTCTACCAGATAAACTAGACTATCCTGAAATTCTGCCTTTCATGAAGTGCTAGGGCAGGCAGAGCTCTACCAATTTCTTTGTTTCTTGGCAAGGGGAGCTTTTGCTCTATTTTCCAATAGAACCTTCACTTCCATCTGAGATCAGCTCCCTAGTCCCCTCCTTTCTGGCTCTCAAAGCATCCCTTATAATACTTATAGCATTCTAAACTTTTGCTAACTTGGTTCTGCACGGTCTTCCAAACTCTGGCTGCTACTCAACCCCAAAGCTCTTCTCCCACACTCTACTTTCTCCCTTTCTTCAGCTCATGGCCCTCTGCTCTGCTCTCTCCAGCACCCACATGCTCTCCTCTCTCTTCTCCCAGCCCACCATCTTCTGGGTGATAGCATGGTACTTTTCCCTCTAGAAGCCTGCTTAACTCTTCTGTTCTCTCTTGTTTCATCTTCCCCTGCAGAATAGAAACATCCTTAATGCCAATTCACCCAGAGAACCCAGAGCCTTTCCAGATCTACCTCAGCTTCTCCAGGTGCCTCAGTATTTCCTGTAATTATCCCTAAAACGGGTACTCTTTTTTAAGAAGCCCTATCTATATGCTGTACCATGAATTCTGTATCAGGTACGAGTTCATTTGTATGCCGAATATAAGGACCCAGGTTTTACTGCCAGATTCTCAGACTCATGCTGTGGACCCACCTTCCTACACTCCAGTTCATCCCGAGTTGTTGTTGTGTTGTTAGGTGCCACGGAGTCCTGTCCAACTCATAGCAACCCTTTTAGGGTTTTCAATGGCTGACTGTTTCAGGGTTGCCTTAGGAATGGATTGCCACATCCTTCTCCCAATTTTGCGGTGCTGGGAATTGACCTCAGGACCTCAGAAACTGCAGAGCAGCACTCTACCAACTGAGCTAAATCCCAGCTCTTCACCCTGAGAGACGAGTCAATCTCTTCCAAGGGCAGCATCTCCATGCCCTAATTACCTGGTGCTAAGCCCCACCTCTCAACATGAAGACACTGAGGACTAAGCTTTCAACCTGTGGGCCATTAGAGGACAGATTCAAAACAAATCCAAGCCATGATGCGAGTCTTTAGGCACTAACAGTAATATATTGAAATACTGTATAGAAATTATCCTGAGCACAAAGCACTGACAGGTTGGGTATTTCCACAGTAATATAATAAATTTATTCCTTTCGTTTATTTTTAATGGATGATTGGAACTCTGCCTGTACTTTACTGATACTGATCCAGAAATGCTGTTTTAATAATGCATTTACAACTTAATTAAAACTTGCTTCTGGATATATTTTAGTATATTTTATTTCTCTGATATTTTCAGTTTGCCAGCAGCACTTTGAAATCATAAAACCTTAGACTGCAATCAACTACACAGCAGACAATTCTTTAAACATTCATAGTGGGTAATTCTTTCAAAAATTCTCACTTAGCTAAGAAAATGAGCATGTCCCAGATGCCCAATTTCAAAGCTGTTCTTAAAAGTAGGGAAAAATTGTATTGTGTGAAAGGATATATCTCTTTATGAAATAATGTTGGCACCTTCCATCTTGAATTTCTAATTATGCATTATAACTATTTTGAAACAAAAAGCACTATAAAAACCATGTAGTAAATGCAAATAGTGAAACAGAATGGCAAATGAGTGTGGCAAAGCTGAAACCGTGAATGAATCCAGTTAACATGGCTTGAATTCTTAGTGTGGACATGTTTCTTTCTTTCCTCCTTTTTATTTTTCCAGTTGGGGTTGAACTCAGGAATTCAAGTGTGCTAGACAAGTGCTCTACCCCTGAGCTGAACGCACGATTTTTTTTATTGTTTTATTTTTGAGACAAAATCTCACTCCATTGCACAGGCTGCCCCTGGCCTAGAACCTGCAATTTTCTTCCCTCTATCCCATAGCTGGGATCCCATAGCTGGGATCATAGATATGCACCACAGAGCCTGGCTCTTGATACTCCTGTTATAAGTGCAATGGGTTTTCGTAAGTTAAAAAGCTCACTGAGTTACTGTGAGCCCCGTATCTACATGCCAAACTTTCACATTTACATAAAACAAGACAAAATGTTTTGGTCTACGTAGAACTTTCTTTGATTAAACCTGAACAAGAAAATAATTTCATCTGTAACCTTACCACTGCATGAATTGTAGTCAAAGTGAAAATCATTCTTTTCCTAATTTTATCTGTTTAATTTTTCAGATGATTTTGGAATTCATAGTCATACTCAGTTTACATATATTGCTTGTTTGACCAGTGGAATTAATCAGGATTGTTTTGCCAGATACCTCAAAGTCAACATATCCTAAATAATTTTCTATATCTCTTTCCTTTTTATTTATTTGTAAGATATTTCCTCTTTCCCAAAGTTCATTCATCTTGGAATGCTTAATATCAAGTCCTTTCTCTTTTTCTTTCTTCCTTCCTTTCTTTCTTCCTTCCTTCCTTCCTTCTTCTTTTCTCTTTCTTTCTCTTTCTTTCTTTCTTTCCTCCTTTTCTTCTCCTCTTTCTCCTCTCCCTCCTCCTCCTCTTTCTTCCTCTCCTCTTCCTCCTCCTTCTCCTCTTTCTCCTCCCCTTCCTCCTCCTCCTCTCACTAGTCTTCCTCCTCCTCCTCCTTATTGTTCTTCTTCTTTCCTCTCTCTCCCCACCTCCTTCCCTCCCTCCTTCCCCCCCTCCTCCTTGCTGCCTTCTTTCTTTATTTTTCAGTACGGGGGGAATGAACCTAGGACATCATATATGGTTTGCAAGCACTCTATCCCTGAGCTGCATCTCCAGCCTATTCTTATTTTATTTTATTTGATTTCTATCTTGAGAGAGGGTCTACTAAATTGCACAGGCCACCCCTGGTCTTGAACTTGTGACCCTCCTGTCTCTACCTCTGGAGTCACTGAGCTTACAGGTGTGCACCACCATGCCCAGCACAAGTCCTGCCATTTCTAAACACATTCTTTTTCACTCTTGGTGATAGCTTCCGGATTATAAGTGTGATTACTTCCTACCTTGCTAATTACATATAAGAGACTCTTGGCATCTCCCTAGCCTATTGATTTTTCCCTCACGTCTTTAGGTTCTGTCTTCAAGTCCTGTCTTTATTTTGGTTCCTAATGATTTTTATGAAGATATTGTTTCTAATTAGAGTTCTTCTTCATTGTTTTTACCTCAGTGTTCTGGTGGCTAGAAGTCTGAGATCAAGGTGCTATAAATTTAGTTTCTGGTGAGCCTTCTTTCTTGTCCTGCACATGGAATCTTCTGTATCCTCACATGGCCCCTTTTCTGGGCACAGA
>VMDO01017537.1:0-44619 GCA_007922755.1 Pedetes capensis | reverse complement strand
TGCATGTAATTGTTCTAACAAGATAGAAACAAAGACCACTACAGGAAAAGTTTCTATCTTAAACAGAAATGGAACCCAAGGACATATAGAAAAATACTACATAGTAAAAGATAGAGAAGACTTGTATGGGAAACTTAGATGGGAAGGGGGGAGGGGGAAACATAGGGGAGGGTAAGGTGTAACCTATATGAATAATGTTTATCAAATTGCATATATGAAAATTGTCACAATGAAAAGCATGTAAACATGAATCACATTATGATGTACATTAAAAATTTCTAATAAAAAAGGATAAATGGAATATTGTAAACAAACTTCAGTCAATAAAATTGACAACATATTAATGGGAAAAATAATTAAAATTCACAACCAACCAACATTTTAATTCCTCTTCAGAAGAAATAAAATTCTGAATAGTCCTCTGTCCATTTTAATTGAGATATAATTCATACATTTGGTATGACAAAATTCACTATCTTAAAATCCACATATCAATGGGTTTAAGCATATTACAAGATTGTGCAACCATCACCTAATTGTGACATTTCTGTCACTCTAAAAAGAAATCCCATGCCCATTAGTCATTCTCAATTCCCTCCTCCCATCAACCCTTGACATCACTAATCTACTTTCTGTCCTGTGGACATTATCAATATTCCATATAAATGGAATAACATGATATATGACATTTGATGTCTGGCTTTCATTTAGTATACTTTATTCAAGATTCATCCATGTTGTAGCATGTGTCAATATCTCATTCTTTTTTATGACTAAATAATGTATGGACATACCACATTTTCATTCATTAGTCAATGAACATTTTGGTCATGTCTGCTTTGGGGCTCTTATGAATAATGTTGCTACAAACATTCTTTAATGAGTTTTTGTGAAGGGTATGTTTTTACTTCTTTCACTTATGTACCTAAGGAATTTCTGGCTCATAAGCTTTATTCAACTTCTCGAGAAACTGTTTTCCAGAGTAGCAGCACAATTTTGCATTCTTATCAGCAATGAATGAGGTTTGGAGGGGTCCAATCTCTCCACATCCTTTCATTCTTTCTTTTTTTTTTTGTGGTTTTTATTTGCATTTCCTTAATGATTAATGATGTTAAGAAACTTTTCAGATTCTTGTTGGTCATTTGTATATCTTTGAAGAAATGTCTATTGAAATCCTTGAAATGATTGAATTATTTGCCATCTTACTTTTTGAGTTATAATACTACATTATGTATTCTACATACTGGACCCTTATCAGACATGAGTTGAAAATATTTACTTTTGTGAGTTCCTTTTCCTTTTTTTTTTTAATAGTGTCACTTGTACAAAAGTTTATTATTTTGATGAAATGTAATTTATCTTTTTCTTTTTTTGTATGTGTGCTTTAGATGTCTTATTTAAAAAACATTGCTTAATCTCGGGTCAAGATGATTTGCACCTATGTTTCCTTCTAAGAGTCTTATAGTTTTAAGTTTACATGTACATCTGTGATGTGTTTTGATTTAATTTTTGTGTATAGTATGAGCTTTGGACCATTTATCTGGTTTTCCCAGCACCATTTGTTGAAAAGACTGTTCTTTCCCTTTTGGATGGTGCTTGTATCCTTGTTGAATATCAAGTGACCCTAGACCAGTGGGTTTCTTTCTGGATCCTCAATTATATTTCATTGATCTATACATCTATCTTTATGTCAGTACCATATAATCTTAATTACTGTAGCTTTATAATGTTTTGAAATCAGAAAGTGTGAGTCTTTCAACTTTTTTCTTCTTTATCTACTTTGTCTCGGGTATTTTGAGTTTTTTCTGTTTTCCTATAAATTTTAGGATCAGCTTGTCTAATTTGGGAAGTCCTGATATCTTAACCTTCTACTGGTATCACTCTTCTGAGGTCAAATATGACCCTAGGACACATGTACCCATGCTTAAGTAAGTGCTACAGTGCCCCATGTCTGCCACCTCCCTAGGGGTCTATTTTGACCCTGTAATACCAGTTAAGGGTTAACAATATGAAGCATTCGAATCCATAAACATAGGATGTCTTTCTATATTTTTCAACAATGTTTTGTCACTTTTATTGTGTAAGTCTTCCATTTTCTTGACTAAATTTATTCCTGAGTACTTTGTTCTTTTTGATGCTATTGTAGGTGGAATTTTCTCTCATTTTCTGATGTTGTTATTGTTGTTGTTGTTAGGTGCCGTCGAGTCGTATCTGACTCATAGCGACCCTTATAGGGTTTTCAATGGCTGATTGTTTTGGGATTGCCTTGGGAGTGGATTGCCATGTCCTTCTTCCATTTTTGCGGTGCTGGGAATCGAACTCAGGACCTCAGAGACTGCAGAACGGTGCTCTACCAACTGAGCTAAATTCCAGCCCCATTTTCTGATAGTGTTTGCTAATCTACAGAAGCACAATTTATTTGTGTATATAGATCTTGTAGCATACATCTTTCAGAAAGTCATTTATTAGCTTTAATAATGTGTGTGTGTGTGTGTGTGTGTGTGTGTGTGTGTGTGTGTGTGTGTGTGTGTTCTTTAGGGTTTTCTATCCCCATGTGTCTGTCAGTTTGTCATGCCATGGGGGCTTGCATGTTGCTGTGATGTTGAAAGCTATGCCACTGGTATTTCAGACACCAGCAGGGCCATTTATGGTTTTAGCTGAGCTTCCAGATGGAGATAGACTAGGGAGAAGGACCTGGCATCCTTCTCCTGAAACAGCCATTGGAAATTGTATGAATAGCAGAGAAGCACTGTTGAATATAGTGTAGGAAAATGAGCTCCCTCATGCTGGAAAGCATTTAAGAAACACCTGGGGAAGAGTTGTCTCTTCAAAGTAGAATCGATGTTAATGATAGGAATGGAGTAAAGTTCCTGGGACCTCTTTTTGCTGATGTGGCATGACTCAAAATGAGAAGAAACATAGTGATTGCAACATTGATTCAAACACATAAAGATTGTACAGATAGTGTGTGGATAGTGTTTCATTCTATTGTATGTAGGGCCACCATGAATCAGATTCAACTCAATGGTACCTAACAATAGCATATATAAGATTATGCTGTCTGCAGATTAGATATATTGTCACATGCCTGTAATACCAGCAATTCAGGAAGGAGAGGCAAGAAGATTGAAAGTTCGAGACCAGAGACAGCCTGCCTAATTTAGCAAGACTCCCTAAGTCCAGCCTTCAATTACTGCAAAAATAAATAAATAAATAAATAAATAAATAAATAAATAAATACATTAAAAACGATTGTTATTTGCAAATAGAAATAGTTTTATATCTTGTTTTCCAGAGTGGATGCCTTTTTTTTTTTCTTGCCTAATTTCTCTGGCTAGAATCTCCAGTATAATAATGAAAAGAAGTGAATGCAGGCATTCTTGTCTTGTTTCTGACTTTAGAGCCCACACTTTTGTTTTAAAAAATTGATCCTGTAGTGAAAAACATTCTCATAAAGAAAATACCAGGCCCCAGATGTCTTCACTAGTTAATTATACCACACATTTAAGGACAAAATACTACCAATTCTACAGAAACTCTTCCAGTCACAGAGGAGGAGGGAATATTTCTTAATTCTTTCCATGCTATTAGGCAAAGAGTCCCCTGATGGCAAAATCAAACACCTCATAGGAAGGGAAAGTGACAGTTCAATATCCCACATCAACAAAAAACATCATGAAATGAATCTGACAATATATGAGAAAATACACCACAACTAGATGGAGTGTCTCTCAAGGATGCAAGGTGGTTTTAACACTCAAAAATCAATGTATTTTACTATCATAATAGACTAAAACAAAAATATTTAAGTAAATAAAAGAAAGACATTATAGAAAATTGAGCTCTAATTCATGATTAAAAAGCAAAATTAACCAAAAAGCCCTCCACAAACTAGGAGTAGGAGGGCTCTTTCACAACCTGAGTAAGACGATCTAGACAGCTAAGATCACACTTTATGGTGAAAGATTGTTTCTCCCTAAGATTGGAAACAAGGCAAAGATTTCTGTTCTTATCATTTCTATTGAACAATTGAAGAGGTCACAGTCAGTACAAGCAGACAAGAAAAATGCCTTAAAGATTGGAAAGAAAAAAATTATACCTTTTTTTTTCCCCCAAATTATATCACCTGTCTATGTAGAAAATCCTAATGGATCAACAAAAAAAACCTACTAGGATTGATTAATGAGGTTGCCATGGTAACAGGATTCAAGGTTAATACACAAAAATCAGTTTTATTTCTGTATACTGGAAACGAGTAATTGGAAATTCAAATTTAAGAATACCATTTACAATTTCATGAAAAACATGAAATACTTTGGAATAAATTTAATAAGTGAAATTCTTGAACACTAAAACTACAAATTATTCAGAAAAATTAAAAAATCTAAATAGGCAGAGAGCTGTGCCATGTTCATGAATCAGAAGACTTAATAGTTTTAAAATTCAGTGCATTTGCTCTCAAAACCCAGCAGAATATATTTGGAGAAATTGACAAGCCTGCTCAAAAATTCACATGGAAATGCAAAGAATTTTGAATAGTCCAAACAATTTTGAGAGAAGAAACAAACTTGGATATCTTATACCAAATTTCAAACTATAGTAACAGGCTACAGTAAGCAAGACAGCGGCCACAATTATAGGTATTTAACTTAATAGAATATAAACTCCATAAATAGAACCAAAAATAGGTAATTGGCCTAAGAATTGTCAATTGATTTTTGACAAAGACACCAAGGTAAGCCACTGGGGAAATAATCTCTTTTAACAAATGACACCAAGAAATTGGATGCTCATGACCAAAAAAATAAATTTCAATCCTTACCTCACACCACACACATACAATTAACTCAAGATGTATTATAGACCAAAATGTGGGAGCTCAAACTCTAAACTTTTATGATAAAACATAGAAGTAAATCATTGTGACATTAGGTTCATCAGAGATTTTTAAAATCTGATTTTAAAGCATAAACCATAAAAGAAAAAATGAACAAAGTGGACTTCACCTAAGTTAAAACCCACATTTTTTGTTCTTCAAAATTAAATGATAATAAAAAGGCAAGCTATAGACTATAAAAATATTTATAAAATATTTATAAAGGGCTTGCATCCAGGGTATATAATAAATTCTTACAACTAAATAATGACAAGCAATAAACATTGTGTAAAATTTAAATGGACTTTTCAGGAAAGATACAAAAATGTAAAATAAACACATGAAAAGATGTTCCACACACTTATTAGGTGCCATCAAGTCAGGCCCTACTCATAGCAACCCCTGTAGGGTTTTCAATGGCTGATTGTTTTGGGATTGCTTTGGAAGTGGATTGCTATGTCCCTCTCTGGTTTTTATAGTGCTAAAGATAGAACCCGGGTCCTCAGACAGTGTGGAGCAGCACTCTACCAACTGAGCTAAACCCTAGCCCTCCACATACTTAGTCATCAGGAAAATACAAATTAAATCACAATGATATACTTCTACCCCCTCATTAGAATGGCTAAAATGATAAATCCTCACAATACCAAATGTTGACAAGGATGTGAAACTTCTATACATTGCTGGTGGGTATGTAAGATGTTACAACTATTTTGGAAAAACAGCTTGGCAGTTACCTGTAAAGTTAAACATATACCCAACATGACCTAGTAATCCCACTCTTGGGTATTTACCCAAGAGAAACCAAAGCAAATGTTCACATGAAGAATTTACTTGAATGTTTCTAACAATTTTGTTCATAACAGGCAACTAGAAATAACATAGATACAAATGGTGAATGGATAAAGAAACTGTGGCACATCCATACAATGGAATGCTAGTCAGCAATAGTGAAGAATCACCTATCCATACACACAGTTGGGGTGAATCTCAAACTGTGCTAAAGAAATTAGACACACAAAACTACATTTCATACAATTCCATTTACACGAAACTTGAGAAAAGTTGGCACTAACATCTAAAAGCTGACCAGGAGTCATCAGGGACTGAAGTTGGAGGGGGGATCATGGCAGGGGGGTATGATTTGAGGTAGTGGAAATGTTCTACATGTTGATTGTGGAGGTGGTTACATGACCATATGTATTTCTTAAAACCTATCAAGTTGTGTGATTAAAATTGGTTCATCTCTTTGTGCATAAATTATATCTCAATAGAGCAAATCAGCTTCCCAGGTAATGCCAATGTGGAGCCAGGGTAGAAACTACTGATCTGAGCTCATCCCCTATTTTATTGGTGGGAAAACACTAAGGTTCGGGTAGGGAAAGTACTCAAGAAGCCCTGAGTCAATGTCTGTTCAACTGAAGAGTGAATGGATGAATTAGTGAATAATGTGACTAAACTTGTGGCTGATGAGACTCTGGAAACCATGTCTTCCTGCACCCAAAGCCATCCTCCTCGCCATATCCTGCATCATGATAAAGGAAGATTTGGGAACTGGCTCTTCATGGAGGCAGAATGAGAACAGGGGTCAGAGCAGCCTCCCTGACAACCTGTGACCCTCTACAGGGCTCATGGGGGCGAGGTCAGGCATCTGAGCTAATGACTGGTGTGGTAGGCTTGGCTACCTCCCAACTTTCCTACCCAGCCTCAGTCCCCGGCTGGGCGAGCTAGAAAGGGCGGATAGGACAGGTGAAAGGGGGAGGGCCGGGCTGCTCAGAGAGTTGTACACAGACTGGCAGCTCTGACATCAGCTGGGGCTTTTTGGAAATGTAAATCTCAGTCCCCACCAGACAGACTGAGTCACTATGTGCACCTGGACTTTTGAGAAGTACTCCAGGAGCACTTTGCAAAATTTGGGAGGTTCGGAGAGAACAGAGACAAGGATCAAGCCTAATTCTTCTCCAGAGGTAGCAAGCTATGAAGAGAATGCTGGAGCAGAGGCAGGGTGGAGTCCCCTTCAGTGGGTTACTTCCTTTTCCTCAGCTTTAGTGTTCTCATCTGTAAAGTGGGAACAAGGAAAACCTGTTAGCTTACCTAACATATAAAGAAAAGGTGGGTGTGAAACCTCCCTGTCCCCTTCCCCTGGCCTTATGATCTGCTGGTTTCTTTTCCTGGCACACACTGACCTTCCAAGCTCCCAACTCAGCAGACCTTGTGGACTGGTTGTAGTTTTCTGGCCATCTGGTCCCCCTTTCCCATTCTTCTCCTTCCTGGTTCCTAAGGGCAAATGAGAGGAAGTGAGGAGTCCATCCAGCTGTGTTAGGTGGAGGGATGAGGTACGATTGGAACAGGGGGGCACAGAAGGGGCTGCGCTGGGGTGCACCATCCTGAGGCTTTGCCCTTGGGACCCCCTGTCCTACTGAGGTACATGAAGATGGGTCCAGAGACCAGAATGGCCTTTGTATTTCCAGCTTCCTTTGGAGAAGACATGGTCTGAGGCAGGACAGCAGCAGCCTGGGCTCTGGGAGCTGGAGATGACAGGCCCCTCCTGGGTGTGGGCAGCTAGGTTCCCCTTCTGCAGCACCAACAGATAGCTGGCCTGTGCTTGTCCCTCGGCACCTCTGGCTCCCCGACATGCCACTTGACCCCCTGGCATGAGCAGCCACCCTCTTGCCATTCACTTCCCTGTCTCTCTCCTGGCATGCATTTCTGTATCCCTAGCATCAAGTTAATTGGCCTGGCATTCACTGCGACCTCCCGGCACCAATTGCTATTTCTGGGCTGCCTGGGGACCCCGCTGGTGGGAACTGTACTCATGCTGGCACTGGGAGGGATCTCTGGGCACATGTTTGTGCGCTCAGCATGCACAGGATAAAGTCTTCAGCATCTGGTCTACTTTCCCATTCCTTGCAACACCAGGAGGCATTGTCCCCATGGCTTTAGCAAGGTCATGCAGAGGCAATTGGGATTGTATTTTAACTGGCCGAACTGTTCTTGGTGGCAACAATGTCTAATATTTCTCTTAAGCCTGTTGTTGTTAGGTGCTGTCGAGTTGGTGTCCCACTCATTGCAACCCTGCATACAACAGGTGGAACACTATTGTTGGTGCTTCTCTGTTATTCATAGGGTTTTCAATAGCTGCTTGTTTTGGGAGTGGGTTGCTGGGTCCTTCTCCCAAGCCTACGGCACCTGGTGTTCTCAGGTGGTCTGCCCATCCAAGTACTAATCAGATCTGACCTCACTTAGCTTCCAAGATTTGATGGGATTGGATACCACAGTGCTACGGCTGCAGGCTCTTAAGACTAACAGGGCCAAAATAGAACCTTTGATCCTGTGCCATAAAACCTGTTTCTATCCCAGTGAGTGGCACTGTCCTCCACTCAAGCCAAAACTCTCCAGGATTATCCTTGATTTTTGTCTTACCTTTGTGTCCCACATCCAGTCCTGCTGGTTCCCAGTGACTTCTATGTTACCAAACCAGGGATCACTTTTCTGAACAAAACTGTTTTAGCTTCTGGTGATAGCTGTGATTAATCACCACCAATGTGGGAAAAAGCAATGTAGTTATGGTGGCAGAAGTCTGGAATCAGTTTCACTGGGCCCAAACCAAGGTGTTAGTAGGGTCACACTCCCTCAGAGGCTCTGGGGGAGAATCTATCCCAGTCTCTGGTGACTCCAGGTAGGCCTTGGTTTGTGGCTGCATCACTGCAGTCTCTGCCTCCATGGGGAGCACCTGGCCTTCTCTCTCATCCGTGTCAAATCTGCCTTTACCACCCCCTTTGGAGGATAAGTGTGATGGTACTTAGGGCCGCCAGGTAATCCAGGATAATCACCCTATCTCAAGGTCCTTAATTCAATCATACCTGAAAAGTCCTTTTTGGCCACATAAAGTAATAATCAGAAGTCCCAGACATTAGGTCATGGAAATCATTTGGGAGCCATTGTTTAGCCTCCACATTAATTTTACTCAGCAGTTAACCGCTGTCTTTGAAGTTCCTCTGCCTTTGGCTTCCATGTGTCTCCTTCATCACTAGCCACTCCTGCTCATTTACCTTTGTTTGGAGACCCCAAAGAAAGGCTTTGATAGTCCACTCAGTTGCTCAGGCTGAAGACCCATGAGTCATTCTTGATTCCACTTTTGTGTACCATCAGCCACTCCTGCTGACTCCATCTCTAAAATACAACCCAAGTCTTCCATCTTTGTGTCTCCCCAACCCACTTCCATCTGTCTTGCTGCCTCCTTTGTCTGTGGTCCAAGCCATCCTCCTCCCTCATCTATGATTAACTCTGCAGCCAAAGGAGGGTACAGGAACTGCAAGCATCCCCTGCGCAGCATCTCAGCACCCTTCTGATGCCCACCATGATTGTGGGGTTCGTTTCCGTGAGGCTTTCCATTGACAATGTCTCCCCTCGGGTGTACAATGTGTGGCTTCTACATTCTGAACTTGGCCTTCTCTGATGGCCATGTGGAATGCCAACAAGAGTGTACAAGACATGAGTATGGGCAGCCTGGAAAGTTGTGGGATGGGGAGTCAAACCTGGAGAAACCCTCAGCCAGTAGGAGAGGGCCGGGGTCAAGGTCTGACTACTTCTCCCCGTGGACCAGAATGTGGAAAATTCCAAGAGGCTTTCCATGACCTCTTCAGAAGGTCCCAGTAGGACCAGCCGTGGTTCCCCTCTGTAGGGAATAACTCAGTAATGCACCCACCCTCCTATTGGCATTTTTCTCCATCCCTCTTCTCCCTCCCTTATCCCCCATTGTTCATAACTGGGACTACCTTCCAAATACACTGCCTCCTCACAGGTTCTACCTACTGCAGGCCCTGTACCAGAGAGACCAGAGAACTTTCCAAAACACAACTTTGCCACCCTGCCAGACCTCTCTCCACCCTACTCAGAACCTTTCAATAGCTCCTCAGTGTTCTCAGGTTAATGACAAAACTCAGTCTTGACTGGCAAGGGTCTGAAAAGACTAGACCCTTCAGACTCGCCACCCCATTTCTCCCCGCTCTTTTCCACTCCCACCCCTCCCTCTCTGGAGTTTCTCCCTCCTCAGGGCACTGCACAAGCTGCTCCCTCTTCCTGAGGCTCTCTTCCCTCCACTCTTCTCTTCTGAAGACTAGATTATGCCTCAGTTCCCAACTTAAGCACCATTTTCTCAGGGGTGCCTCCCTTACCCACAGACCAGGTAACATCCCTCCTATGTGTTCTTCTAGCATACGTGTGGATAACTTCCTACTCTGAAATGTTGGTAATGGTTGCAGTTATTATTTGACTAATGCCCATCCCCTTCTTTAGGGGATAGGCCCTAGGATGATAGTGTCGATTTTTACTCCCTACTTATCCTCATGGCCTGCAGCTATACCACTGTCCTGTCAGATCTTGGAAGCTAAGCAGAGGTGGGCCTGGTTAGTACTTGGATAGCAGACCACCTGGGAACACCTGGCAACCCACTCCCAAGACACACTCTGCCATTGAAAACCCTATAATAGCAGAGAAGCACTGACAATAGTGTTTCACCTATACATAGGGTCGCTATGAGTCGGACACTGACTCAACAGCACCTAACAAAAACAACAACTTATCCTCAAGGCTTGGCACACATTGAAAGTATTAAATGTTTGTTGAAAGAACAAATGAAGATATAATTATCCCATAGTGCTCAAGGCATATGCAGTTCCATGTTTCTGTATCCTTTCTAAACAAAGTAAACCCAGCTTTACCACCCACCAAATAATATCCAAAACCTTCCAGATTTTCTCCCAAATCTTGGACTGAATATATGTCCCAGGCTTACAAAAGTACTGCAAAAGCAGAATGGGCCTTGTGGCTTGCTATACTTTACAGAGTCACCTCCACCATTCCTCCTTGGTCTGTCTTGGCTGAATACACAATCCACTGCAGGGTTGGTGGCTATAATGGAGATTCCATCCTTTCCTTATTGCTGGGCCACAAAGATCTTCAACTTGTCATGTGGTAACCAGCCACCATAGCCACCCAGAGCCAACCCATCTGGTGTCTTCCTCCTTGGAACTGAGGTCAGAACCTCTGCCCTCCCTTCCTAGGAAAGCTAACACACTGCTTTCATTATAATAACATTCAGGGGCCTGGTTGCTCTGCCAATGTTGATTCCAACACATACATACAGCCTTCCTTCCCATTTCTCTTTTCCTTCTCAAAAGGCTTAATGGTACCAGGAGTCACACCCCAAACCTGCAACCTCAGAAGAGCTTGTATGCCTTCGCCTAGGAGGTGAGTGTTAGTGTCTCCCTTTTGCATGGTGGTTGAGTGAAGTTTTGCAGTCATCCTCTCCTGAAGATGAGAAGAATAATAAGTGCAACAATACTGAATCTCCAATGATTCAGCCTGATACCGTTGCATACAATTGCAAGTGGCTCACTATGCTTCCTGACTATTTGCCCTCCTGCCTTAGTGTGTCACTGTTCATGGTGTTGATGAGTCCTGAGGCTCCAAAGTGAGGTTTCTCCTATTCTTTGTTTACTCTTTATGCAGCATTTCCCAGGATACAGAATTGTTATTAATTTTTAATGAAAGTTTTGAAAAAAAACTGTTGCAGAATACATAGAACCAAGCCTCTCACTTCCCAATTCTCACTTGTTCTTTTAGCAATTCTATCACATTTCTGAAGATTAGATTTTTCCTTCTGTGAAGGTAGGGGAGGGTTAAGGCCCTGCCCGACCTGTTCATGTGTCAGAGAGATGCTGAGATTTGGATGGGGAGGCAGTATATGTTTGGCCAGTGTGAAACATGGCTGATTTCATTCATACTTTTCTAGCAAAATTCTGAGTATGTTCCTTCCACTTGGTTGCCCATGCTAGAGGCCTCTGAGTCATCTTCAACTCCATCCTTCTCACCTCAATTCAAGCTTGTTCAGAAACATGTTCATTCCTTCCATTTCACCACCACCAACCCATGGCCATTGATCAGACTTATCTCTGAATCATAGTCACAGCTCCAAAGGGTCTTCCTGCCTCCATATTATGCCTGCTGATGGAACCTTCACACAAGTTGGAGGACTCCCATTGTGCTCAAGTGTCAAGTCCAAACTCATTAACGTGGTCTCTTGCAGCCAGCGATGCTCAGTTCCACTCCATGCCTTTGTCTATGCTGCAGTTCTTGCCTCCACTGCCTTCACTCCTCTTCCTGGCAAAGTCTTCCTCAGTCTTCCATACCTGGCCCCTTTATTTCTGGTGCCTTCACTGACCTTAAGCTCCCACAGGTCCCCAACTGCACACTACACAGCTCCACTGTCCCCCCACCCCAGTTCTGGGGCAGAATCATGACTACCTCATCTTTCTACCCCAGATGCTTCACCCGGACAGATTTTGGTTTGAATATAGAGTGTCCTCCAAAGGCCATGTGCTCTAACGTTTGGTACCCAGCTGGTGGGACTGTTTGTGAAGGTCATGGAACTTTGGAAGGAGGCTTTGCAAAAGTGATGTCACTGGGGGTGAGCCTTTGGAGGATTTTACCCTGAACTGGAGGCTCTGATTGCTCTCCCTGTTCCTGGTGCACCATGCTGTGAAACAGTTTGCAATAGACCCTGCTGCCATTATAGACTGATTCTCTAACCATGAGCTCCCAATAAATCTCTTCCTGTTGAGTTTCCTCAAACTTCCCATAAGTTTGTTTGGTTTTTTTTTTTTTTCTGCTACAGCAAAGACAGTTGACAAAGACACAAAACTGGTACAAGGAATGTTGTACCAATGTATTGATGTGCAGAAAACTACCCATGTGGCTTTAGGTCATTTTTGGCACTTGATTGCCAGAGGACTCTAGAAGAGTTTGGAGATGCAGGTGAGAGAAACCCTGGAGGGCTTGAGGGATGGTTTTTGTCAGAGTAAGGAAGACTGGAACACCACTGCCAATAGAAATGCAGATGGGGCTCATAGTATTTCAGAGAAAAATGAGGACTCTATTGGACATTGGACCAGAGGTGATCCATGTTATATTCCAGCAAAGAGACTATTTGCATTTTGTTCATTCCCTAAAGATTTGAGTGAAGCTGGATTTGAAAGTTATGAACTAGTAAACATGGCAGAGAATATCACAAGGGTGGTACAATGTAGGGGATATGGCTTGGTTGCTGCTTGCTGAGTTCAGCAAGATTTATGGAAAAGCAGAAAAAATGGCAGAACAAGATCTGGAAAACGTGCAGTTTAAAGAGGCAAAAAACTGCAGCTTGTCAAAGGTTACTGTGGAAGGGAATGGGTCAAGCCAGGAGGCCTTAATTGTTAAAGAGATACGCTGCATTAAGGGAAGGCTTGACCTTTACCCTGGGACAAAATAAATTCCCTCAGGGCACAGAGGAAGTCAGCCAGGCCCCTCCTATCAAAGGGCCCTGGGCATGAAAAAGGAGTGTCTGAAAGGCTGTCTCCTGGACTTAAAAAGGGAGTTTCTGAAAAGTAATTGTCTCCTGGAAATCCTAAAAGGGGCCTGCCCAGGGAAATGGTTTCTGCTCTGGTCATACAGAAGGTACCACTGCAGTTTTGGTTTAAAAGAGCCCAGCTAGAACCAACCTTTGGCAACATCAATGTGGTGCTGATTTTGCAGGCACGCAGAACACAAGAGTTAAGGGGTCAAGGAGGTGGCCACCAAGGTTCCAGAAGATAGCCTGCGAGGCCAGGCAATGTGTGCCAGGGTTGGGTGCCCTGTGTAGAGCCCCTGAAGGGCTGGTGTGGGAAGCTTTGAGGATACAGCCTCAATAACAATGGTGACCCCAGGATATTGGAGATGCCAGCTGAGATATCTGCTCAGGGATGCTGCTGGCAATGAGTGGAGCCATCCAAGGAGGACTGTCTGTACTGCAAATGAGGGAACCGAAGGGTGGAGCCATGCAAGCCTGTTCTTACCCAGATGACACCAGATGCCAGATGATGTCATGTGTGCCAGACACCAGACTTAAACTGACAGAGTTTATTTGTCCAGCAGGATATTAGTCTTGCTTTGGAGTGATTTTTCCTTTCTGTGCCCTCATTCCTTCCTTCTGGAATGGGAATGTTTACTTTGTGCCATTACACATTGGAGGTATGTAACCTGGTTTTTGCTTTTCAAGGGCCCCATGTCTAAGTTTGCCTTGAGTCTCAGTGGACATTTGGAATGGGTCTTTTGAACATAATTGAGACTATTAAGACTTTAAGGATTCTTGAAATTGGACTTAATTTTTCATTATGAGATGGCCATGACTTTTGGGGGCCATGGGTAGAGTGTTATGGTTTGAATATAAAGTGTCCCCCAAAGGTCATGTGCTGTAATATTTGGTGCCCAGCTGGTGACGTTATGGAGGTCGTGGAACTTGGAAGGTGGGTCTTAGCTTTGCAGAAGTGATGTCAATGGGGGCAGACCTTGGGAAGGTTTTACTCTGCACTTGGGGCTGTGGTTGCTCTGTCTGTTCCTGGTCTGCCATGCTGTGAGGTTGACTGAAATAGACCCTGCCACCATTACACCTGCCCTGTTGCCACTATGGAATGATTCTCTAACCATGAGCTCCTAAAAAACTTCTTCCCTCATAAGTTTTAGGTTGTTTTTTTCTGCTATGGCAATGACAGCTGACTGATACAAGTCCCAACAAATAATATGTTCTGAATAAGAGCTTGCTGGATGCATAGATAGTTGGCAGACTTTGGTTTATCAGTGGAACCTCCCACAGAGATCAACCTCCCCCATGTCTGTTCACCAACTGCCTTGGAAACTTCTCCCAGCCTCACTGCCTCTAGTGGAAACTCCTTCATTCCTTGAGGAGTACACGCCAGTTGTTACCTCTATCTCCTGGCTTCCAAGGATTGACGTCTGTATTTGCTGTGGTTTCTCCTCCTAGATAAGAGGACTCCATCCCATTCTTCTCACAAACTAATACCAGAGTCTGCTTTGTCTTCACATCAGACCCTTTGGCCGAGGTGAGTGAGAGACTCACACAGTTCACAAAGCCCAGAAGCTGAAAGCAGCCTTCCCTGGGATCCTTGTGCCTCTTTTGGACCTGAGATCTCCCAGCATCTCCCCAGCCCTCAGCCTGCCTGAAATGCTCCGTAAGTCATGCTCAGAATTATCAAATTAAGTAAATATTTACTTCATGCATAGAGAAGAAGACAATCTCTCCCAGTAGGAAAGAAGTCCTGATCTCTTCCCCCCCCTCTCTCTCTCTTTCTCTCTTTCTCTCTGCCTCATTCACTAAGACTATGCCACCTAGGACTGAAGGCCCTTTCATACTGGGGCAGTGGAAGGGAGGAGGGTGGGAGGAGTTGCTGCCAGGGGGAGGCAGGCACACACAGGGGCCTCAGACTTCTGGGGTCTCTGTTGTATGCATGTGGGAAGGCAGGCTAGTGTTCTAAGTGCTCTGGATTTGAGGTTTGAGACGAGGACTTGGTGGGTGTGGTTGGCATGGAGGGAGAAGGGAGTATTGCCAATGTGGGCTGTATAGCTCCAGGACTGAGAAGAGGAAAGGTGCCAGAGCAAGGGAAAGGAACTGATATGGGATGAAGGTTCCAGGGTACATGTGGGAGGATGGGAGGCCCTAGCCATGGAGTCATAATTTTAGGCATGGGAGGAGAGGCATTTTGTGTGCGTGTATTTGGAATAAAGTTCTAGACATGGATATCTGTGGAGGGGACAGAACTGCAGGTGTGATAGCTGGGAGGACAAGGGGATGTGTACATGCGTGTGTTTGTGTGGCTTTGGGGTCACATAACCAGGACGCTGACTGGCCAGGAGTTTAGAATCCTGAAGCAGATGAAAGCTAAGATGGGAAAGGCCAAAGAGGGGTCAGAGGTGAGGCTCATGGCGGAAGTCTGCTAGCCTCCAGAGCACAAGATCATCTAGGAGCAGCTCCCTGTCCACATTGTCCTCAGGGGCCCAGCATGGCTCAGCACAGACAGGGACCCTTCAACCCAGCAAGTGGATACCAAGCAGTCTCGCGGTTTGTATGGTGGGCCCTCCCTCTGGCTGGCCTACTTACTTTCAGGGTGCAAAGTGAATCATCCCCAGGTGTGTTCCAGGAATCCAGGGAAAGATGACCCCAGGAGGAGGAGGAAGGACCCAAGCGACATTGGCAATGGGATGGAGAGGAACAGAGAGCCTGATGACAGAGGACCAGAGATGGTGGCTTCTCAAAGAATGGTCCATCAAGGGCCAGTGGTATCTGGGTGTGCACATGCGTGTGCGGCATGTCCCAGTAAAGGTGTCAGGTAGTAGAGCTGGAGAAGGGATGGGAGGGCAGGAGAGGGGTCCACGTGGCCTAGTGCAGGGTTGGCATGAGTCTGTGAGTACAGCAAAGTTTTGTGCCCAATGGAGCCAGGGGGGTGATGTGAATGAGTGAAGTGGGCCAGGGGCAAAATAAAACTTTGGAACCTGGGAATGGAGAAATTGTGAGAAGACTCCACACAGCTAAGGGCATTCAAGACAAAAAGACCTGAATGGTAGACAGGATAAATGAAGTCAGGACCTGGGGAGCCACTCTTTGAGACCCCAGGGGAGCAGCACCTGCTTTGGCTGACTCCAGGTGTAGGGGGAAGGCCCAGCAAAGCCAGAGCAGGAAACTCTTCAGGGTGAGGGGTTGCCAGGGACCCAGGGTCACAGGTGCTTCTGCATGAGGGCACTGCTCAACTTCCAGGTACAAGGAACTACAAGGTGACTAGGAGAGCTTGGCTATAGATTCAGCACATATTTTGCTTACTAGGGGACCTCATTTCCCACTCCTTCAAGGCCCTCTGCAGAGCCCCTTCCCCTCTTTTCCCAGGCTAGTCTTGCTTTGTGTGCAGACCTGTCGTCTCCAGCCCACAGCAATGCTCCAGCATGCATTTCCAAGCTGCCCAGCACTGTCTGCTTCCTGCAGGGCCGACCCCTCAGTGTGCCACCCTCTGCACCGCCTCCCAGACAGTCTCTTAATCCCCTTTCATCCGCTCTGGTGAGGTGGGCAGAGGAGGGGTCCAGGGCCCTCCAGCTCCATTGTCTGTGCTCCTTGAAACGTGTAAAGGGATTAGGGGCTGGGGGCTGGGGAGGCGGCCGTCAGGGATGGGGGATGCGTGTTCAGTGGGCGAGAAGATGAGACGCCTCTTTCTTCATCTTGCTTGTCCGGAGGGTTGGTGAGGGCGAGATAGATGGCGTGGATAAGGGGCATCCAATTAATTCCAATTTAAACCCCATTTGGTCTCCTACATAATTAGAGCAGCAGGCGTGTTTCCGCAGCGGATTATCTCTCCCAGCCAGTTGTTTGTCATCACTCTTCGGGGCTGGGTCTTCCTGGACCACTGCCCCCGATAGAGGGATGTGGAGATAGAGAGGCAGGGCAGGGCACTGAGTGTGCAGAACGCTTGACATAGGTGCAGATAGAAGTGTGATGTGCTCCTTCTCAGCTCAGGTCTTGCCTAAGACAGCCCTTCCTGGTACCTCAATTTCCCTATATAAAATATGGGGGAGGAGTATGTCAGCACGCATTCTTTACTGACAGCAACTGGTGAGCGGAGAAAAGACACTGATGGTGGACCTGGAAGTTGAGGACATAAGGGCTCAGAAGGGAGAGAGGACACAGGCTTTGCTGGGGGACCTCAGGTGAATCTCCACCCTTTCTGTTCTGCAGTTTCCTCACTTGTCAAATGGAGATGGTGATAATGGTCATCATTGTAGAAGATCTCATTAATAACAATAATGCCTTTAAAGGGCTGGGATTTAGCTCAGTTGGTAGAGCGCTGCTCTGCAGTCTCTGAGGTCCCAAGTTCAATTCCCAGCACCGAAAGAATGGGAGAAGGGCGTGGCAACCCACTCCCAAGGCAATCCCCAAACAATCTGCCATTGAGAACCCTACGAGGGTTGCTATGAGTCGGACTCGACTGGATAGCACCTAACAACAACAACAATAGATAAGTGGGGCTGGGATTTAGCTCAGTTGGTAGAGTGCTGCTCTATAGTTTCTGAGGTCCTGAGTTGTAGTCCCAGCACCACAAAAATGGGAAAATGATGTGGCAATCCACTCCTGAGGCAATCCCGAAATACTTAGCCATTGAAAACCCTATGAGGGTCATCACTATGAGTTGGACACAACTCCATGGTACCTAACAACAACAACAATAGCTAAGTGATCTCAGATGAGCGCTCACACTGAAGGCCCCCAGCAGTATCCTCTTCTTCCTTCCCTATGGAGGTCCTTTGGGAACACACTAGTCAAAAGTCCTATTGGCAAACAGGACCTGGAGTGGCCTCACCTTGGCTCTGTAGGGGCTCAGATGTTCCCAGGGACCTCAGAGATGAGCTTGAAGACTGCAGAGCTCTCCTGGGGAAAACAAAGTGTCCCTGGTAATGTCAGTTAAAACAGCTGAGTTTGAGTTGGTAACTCGGGGTCTCTCTGGAGTGGCTGCCGCTCCCCTGTTCTGGCTGTGAGAGCCCTTCGCAGGCTGGTGGGCATCGTTTCCAGTCTGTGTTTTGGGGGCTTGGCCACCACCCCTCAAGTATTCCCCTTGGCAGATAATGAAACTGAGGCTCAGAGAGAAAAAGTTCATTGCTAAAGGCCAGCTTGTTCATCAGAAGTCCAGCCTTGCTTGGAGCCCACCCTTCATTCTGTGGGTAACATGCCCCGGGTCCTCAGTTCCATCCCTGGGCCCTGCTCTGGGGCTCTGCCCACCAGGGTCAGGGCCTGCTCCTGGCATCACCACCTCAGACCCAGCAGCCACCCTCTCCCACCCTGCCTCACAGCACCAGGGCCTCCGCTACCGCCTGCAGCTCACAAATCTTCCCAGGGACGTCTGGGTAATTAGGAGATCCTTCATTTACCAATGACACTTCTCATTATCCAGAATGGACGCAGAGCCTTGCCTCCCCACCCAGCCAGGGCTGCTCCTCATGTCAGGTGCAATTGATGGGCCAGGGCAGCACCCATCCTTCCTCCTCTGGGCCTTGAGACAGCTGCCCTTGCCCCTGAGGAGCTCCATGCCATAGGAGCTGCCTCTCCTCCAGGGCTCACCCTGTGCTTCACTCACAAACCCATAACCCCCTGACTAGTGTTGCTCTCTCTCTTACACAGGGAAATGGAGGCTCAGAGAGGTCAGACCTGCTTTCCAAGGTTGCAAAGCCGGTACGCTACACACACACACACACACACACACACACACACACACACACACACACACACACGCGGAGTTCCCCAGATCAAACAATTTGGGAAGCTCTGGTTTTACAACTAAATACAAAAGTAAAGCCAAAATACCTGATTCAGAAGCAGCCAACTTGCCCTCAGAGAAGTGGATCCCGAATCTGTCATAAGGGGCTTTTCCACAGTCAAGTCATCAGCTCAGCATTGGGTCTCTGGCCTCCGCAGGATGGGGCCTCAACGTGGGCCCTTTAGCGATAGCATTGACATGGACAATCCCCGCATGGGGCTCCCAGACAGGCTGGCTAGGAGAGCTTGGCTTTGCGCTCCTGCCCCATCAGCTAAAGGCTGGTGCTGGGAAGCACCCTGGAGTTGCTGGAACAAGGCTGTGGGACTCAGGGTCCGCTTTGCAAATGGGGAGCAGAAGGAGGTCTTACAAATGTGCTTTAGAGCCAGGCTAGCCCTGAGGCTGCCCTTGGGGTTGCAGGGGGAGGTCAGCCTGCAGCCTGCAGGGGTGGGGATGGGTGACCCTCCCTGGCTGAGTCTCCTTCCACAAACCCAGCGCCCCCAACAGTGCCCCACGAGAAACTCAATCTTTGTGCTCAGCCTTCCTCTCCCTCTAGGGCACTATAACCTGCCCAGTAAAGTTGCTTCTCAGAGCCAACAAGAGTTTCTTCCCTCCTGGGCCAGTTGTGGGAGAGCCCCGAATTTGGGAAGAGGGATGCTAGGAGTGAGGACTTAACCTGGCGAAGCCCTTGTTGTTGTTGTTAGATGCCATTGAGTCAGGTCTGACTCATAGCCACCCTATGTACAATAGAAAAAAACACTCCCCAACACTGTGCCATGCCTGGCACTGTGTCAGTGCTTCTCTGCTATTCATAGTGTTTTCGATGGCTGATTGTTTTGGCAGTGGGCTGCCAGGTCCTTCTCCCAGTTTTGCAGTATTAGGAATCAAACCCAGGGCCTCAGACTGGGCAGAGCAAGCATTCTACCAACTGAGTTAAACCTCAGCAATGCCTCTGTCCAGCTAGAAAAATGAGGTTCTTGCCAGGAGAGGTTTCTATGTCCTGAGGGAATTGCATTAGCAGCAGGGTAGTTTCTTTAGCCATAGGAATATGTGTATGAATGTGCACACATACACATACACACACAAATAAAATTTGTGATATTTGTGTGAACTTAACACCCAGCATGAAACCTTAAAGCTGACAAGCGAAATGTAGCTAGCAGGGTGCCCCTTATTCCCAATTTATTACTTTACCAGGGACTCGCGCAGGCTTCAGGGTTGAAGAGTGGCGGGCAGTGAGTGAGCCAGAGGCCCAGGCACCAGTTGAATTATGAGTCACAATTTATAAACCATTACATGCTGTGGATTCTGACAATATTTATTGCAATCCAACCACTTGCATTTCTAAACTTGGCTTTGCAAATGGGGAGCAGAAGGAGGTCTTACACATGTGCTTTAGAGCCAGGCTAGCCCTGAGGCTGCCCTTGGGGCTGCAGGGGGAGGTCAGCCTGCAGCCTGCAGGGGTGGGGATGGGTGACCCTCCCTGGCTGAGTCTCCTTCCACAAACCCAACGCCCCCAACAGTGCCCCACGAGAAACTCAATCCATTTTGTTAGAGAAGGCAGGGGTGAAGACTTCATCTCATTTTTAAAGGTAGGATCCAGAAGAAGGAGGAAAGGAATCTATCATTTACTAAGCTCCTACTATGCACTAGGTACCACGTGAGGGTCTTCCTTCAGAACGAGCCTGAGAAAGCTGAGTCCTTGTTTACCAACTGACCCAGAGAGATGTACTGATTTATTCCTAGGGGATCACAATACAATGGCTAAGAGCCTGGGCCCTGGAGCCAGATGTGATGGTGCACACTTGCAATCCCAGTACTCAGGAGGCAGAGGCTAGAGGATGGCAGATTGGAGGCCAGCCTGAGCTACATAGGGAGACCCTGTGTCAAACAAAAACACAACTAGTGTGTGCTCTGAGGCCGGACTGACAGAAGTTCCAATGATGTGCGTGTGACATTGTGTAAGTGACTAAATCTCTCTGATGCTCAGTTCCCCTAACAGAAAAAAAATAGGGATTACGCAAGACAATGGACATTCACGAAGATGGACATTTAAAGGTTCATACATGGTCACTACTAGGATTATGGTTGGTAAAGCAAGTAGTGAACTGAAGACTAGGGTTGTGGGGTGCCAAACTCCATACTTTCTACCCCTTGCTTGTTAAGTTGATTGACTTCCTTGAGCCCTGCAGCCAGGGAAGGCATCACCTGCCTCGCTCCTTGAGCTTCTCTCCCCTTGGGACCATTACTCAAGCCTCTACCTTGCCCTCTCCAGCTATACCCATGTGAGAAGGAGATGGGCAGGAATCTCTGCTCACCCATCCACAGGTTCTGCAGAATCCAGTGAGACCTGGGGTGTGCAGAACACAGCAAGTCTACTACTGAATAATCTGGGACACCCTAGTGCAGTCACAGTTGCACAAGTCTCTCCCCTGTAGATCTTGTCAGAGCTTTGCCTGTGCCCTGAGGCATCTTGTGGCTCTTTGATAAGAGCATATGATATGGAGTATTTCCTAACTTATTGACCAGAGTAGTTTTGTCGGGGAAGGGACCCCTATTAACATGAACAGGATTGGGCAACTGATCTGGTGGGTGGGGTTTGCTTTGTAGGCATCAGGGTACAATCTCCACTTTCTTCATCACTTGCTTGTGACCTTGGAAGCCCCACTTGACCTCCCATGACTCGTAGGGCATCTCTTGAGTGTCCTTGGGTCTGCTAGAGCAGCAGGACAGAGACTGAGAAGAGAGGGTCAGAGCCCTGTGATAGGCCAAATATCAAGTGTCCTGGGAAAAGTGGGGCACGGGCCCCAGTTTTTGCATCTGTTCAATCTGATGGTCTTGAAGGGTCCTTTGGTTTAGGCTTTGTATACTTGGGGTGCCTACAGGGCAGGAGTCCTGGCCTCCCCTGGACTCTGCTCCTACTCCTCAGGCTCCAGCTTTGTCCCCCACCAGGGAGAGTAAGAAAGGAGCCAAGAGGCCAGCCTGGGCTTAATGTAGCTGGAACAAATTAATAATTGATGCCCGAGACGTGATCTGCCTCAGAGGGATGAGAGCAGGGGGAGGGGTGGCCAGGTCATATGGAGGAGGACATTCTGCTCAGGTTAGGCTGGGAGCTACGGTGGCCTTGCTCAGGTCCCTGGATGGGTGGCTTTCCTGGGGGGGTCTTGTCAGTCTCTCAGTAAGACCTGAGGATGTGACCTTGGGGACAGAGCCCTGCCTGGGCTGTCAGGAGGTGGTGTTGGACCATAGGGCCTGGGGTGGGGAACATGTGATCCCACCGTGTAGGTCCCTCAGTTTGGGTGATCCTGGCCTAATGGTCCCAGAACATGGACAGTGGAAAGCAGCTCTGTTAGGAGGCCCTTGGGGAGGCCAGCCTAGGGCATTCACATGCCCCTGATGGCTGCCCAGCTCCCTGTCACCTGAGGGAGGCTGGGTCTTGGCTTGGGGAATCCAAAGGCCTGGACCAACTAGGACCTTACAGGACAATCCTGGCCTCTGTCTGTCTCTCTGGGCCTCTGAGGCATGTGAGGGCTGGACAGGAGACTCAGGGCTCTTCAGTCTTGCTTGGAGCCCAGCCCTGAGCCCTGACCTGTCTGCAGAGCTGCTATCCAGGGGTCAGGTGGAGGGTGGGCAGGCAGGCAGGGGCAGGAGAGCCTGACCAATTCGAGAAGGCCCCAGCCCAGCCTGCACTCAAGCTGCCTTGCCCTTGGTGTCTCTAGGGGCCGACAAGCCCTCACGTGCTCTATGCCTTCCCTTCCAGGATTCCAGGAGTGGATGGGGGAGGTATTGGGACACATGAGCTGCTGGCCCCTGGATGGTCACTATCAGACCCAGCAGCCCAACTCAGGAAGGGCCTCCACATTCCTCCATGGTCTTGCGTGCCATGTTCTTGGGAAGCAGTGTATCCATCTGTGGGCTAGCCTGCCCCTCTGGGGAGGCAGCCCTGACAGCTGGTCTGCCCTGCTGTCCTGGGGGCCATCATGATGGTCTGGTCTACCCAGTTGCTGGGACAAGAGTCTGCCAGGCTGAGAGGTGGGGGGAAAGGACTTCCCTGCCAGCCATAAGATGATCCACAGCACAGTGACCGTTCACTAGTACCTCACTTTGACCAACATGGTGCCAGAGGACCTGAAACACCTCATTTAACCCTCATTAGCTCCCCAGAAGAGTAAACTATTTTTTCCAACTTACATGAGAAAATGGGCACTCAGTGGTCACATGTCCAGGTCTGCACAGCTGGAAGCAGTCCTATTGGAACCCTTCATTCTAGCACCTGTGTTGCCTCTTCCATATTCTTACTCAACATGAACTTATTCATTAAAGAAACACTTCTTATCAGTTCTACACTAACTCACATCAAATGCAGGGAGGTGTTAAGAAATCCTGATGCCCAGGGATATGAAGGAAAAGAAAAAGCATGTGTAAAGGCCCGGAGGTGAGAAAGCAGGGACCATTCAGAGAAAAGTCAGACTCACTGTGTGGTTGGAGCTTGGAGTCAGAAGCAGGAAGTGCTGAGAAGCCTGCTGGGCCATATAGGCCATAGCGAGGAGCTTGAACTTCACCCTTGCTCAGAGGTCTGTTGGTGAAGGGCTTTAAATAAGCAGGGACAGCATGGGCTGATGTTTTGGAAAGATCTTTGGAACTCTGATATGTCACATGGGCTGAGAGGGAATGGGAGTCTGGGGTTACAGGGTTGGGGAGGGCATGACATTCATTTAAGTAAAGGTGACAAGGGCCTGTCCAGGGGTGTGGCTGTGTCAGTCAGCTATCCATCATGTGACAAACACCTGAGGTAAACAATTCCTAAGGAGGAAAAGTTTATTTGGGCTCAAGTTTCAGAGGCTTTAGTCCATGGTTGTTTGGGCCTGTGGAGAGGCCAAACATCATGGGGGGAGCATGTGGTAGAGAAAACCTACTGCCCTCATAACAGCCAGGAAGCAAAGAGAAGCCGGGCATGGTGGTGCACATCTGTAACCCCAGCTCTGAGCCAGGACTACTGATGCAAGTTTGAGGCCAGCCTGGGCTATGCAGAGAGACCTTGTCTCTAAATAAATAAATAAATGCATATATACATTTGTTGTTGTTGTTGTTAGGTGCCGTTGAGTCTGTATCCGACTCATAGCGACCCTCATAGGGTTTTCAATGGCTGAGTGCTTCGGGATTGCCTTGGGAGTGGATTGCCAGGTCCTTCTCCCATTTTTTTGTGGTGCTGGGAATTGAACTCGGGCCTCAGAGACTGCAGCGCAGCGCTCTACCCACTGAGCTAAATCCCAGCCTGCATATATACATATATATCAAAAAAAAAAAAGAGAGAAGAGGCCAGGTCCCAATATCCCTCCAAGGGCATACACCCAGTGACCTCACTTCCTTCCACAGGCCCCGCCTCCTACAGGTTCCACACCTCCCAACAGCACCACAGGCTAGTGGCCCAGCCTTTAGCATATGGGCCCTTGGGGGACATTTAGGATCTAAACCCTAACAGTGGCCATGAGATATGAAGATGAGGACAGATGCGTAACAGTTAAAAGACACACATCCTGCTGGCTTGGCTTGGGGAGCAGCTGTGAAGATTCTGCTTTGGGTGACGGAAGGGCTAGGGCATGAAGTTGCAGACTCTAGACAAGGAGAAGATGTGGTTGCCTGGGGACAGTGGGTTTAAGATTCCCAAGGGACCTCTAGGTAGGGATATGTCTACTTACCTGCAAACATGTGGGGCTGAAGCTAAGGTGAATTAGGGTGACTTTGCTATCCATACCAGTGTGGAACCTCAGAATATCTGGCTCTGTAGGTCCTACTGGGTCTCCTCACTGTCCTGGAGGTAAGGGAGGGAGGGACTAAGTCTGCCATAACCAGGGGTTTCCTGATCCACGGTGTGCCTGGAAGCATGGCCCTCTGGCTCCTGGATTTAGGGCTCAAGCCTTGCTGGGGAGCCTGACTTACAGCTATGGCCCTGGTCCCCAGCCTCTGTCCAGGCGTTGCCTTTTTCTCCCATTGCCCAAGCACTGAGGTCTACAGCCGGGCTGACCAGCTAGGGCTGGGGCGAGGGGAATCACAGCGCCTGTAGAGGCAGCTCTGGGTAGGCTGATTACACAGGCCTGCATGGGGCTGGAGGAGGAGCAGCAATTAGGTGCTGTGGTGACAGCCGAGACAGGGCTGCTAAATGGGCCCATTAGAGGACATTAGTGAGCCGACAGGGTAGTGGCCAAGCAGAGACACAATCCTGGCTGCTGGCTGGAAGGGCTGCGGCTAGAGAAGTTGACCTAAAACACAGTGGGAGGGTGGGCCTCAAGGGGAGAGCAGGTTTTCCAAAGGGGGTGCCCTGTCCTGTAGCCACAGCTCTCTGTGGGGTGCCCATCTGTGGTCACTCTGGGTCCACTTGCAAAGTGATGCCGCCTGGCTGGCAGATAATGGCTTTAATGGGGCCTTTGCACGTGCAGCACTTAACACACTTCCCGGCCCAGCCATTAGCTCATTAGCTCAGGCCCCTGAGGCCTATTTCACGGGTGGGGGAGGGAAGGAACCCATGAAGTGACGTGTTAAAGGCTAACCAGTGAGTTGATGTGGGCAGAATCCCCCCAATTTCCTTATCCAAAAGCCATCCAACATGGACTTGTCCCAGAGACTCCAATGTCCCTGGAGACTGGGGACCAGTCTTAGTCACCCGGTACACCCAAGGTCTGGTGGTAGGCCTGGCACAGGGCAGGTGCTTTTTTTTTTTCTTTTTTCTTTTTTCCCTTTATTGGAAATTGTTGGTGGGGTACAGAGTAATACAGCATTTGCTTTTTTCCATTGTGGAAGTGTTACATCACTTTTATACTTTCTTCACCTTATAAAGTTTATAGAAACTTTTGACTAACACGCAGTAAAACTCAGGCATTTACGGGTTATGTTCCCTGTTTTTCCCATGTACTTATGAAGTTGCATCATTTACATTGAGATTATCCTCTCCGCCTTTATCCTTTTACATTGTTTCTCCTCCCCTTCCACAACCTTCACTTCCCTTTGCTAGGCCCCTTTCTCCTTTTTTCTATTTTGCTTATTTTCCCATATTGTTGTTGTTGTTAGATGCTACTGAGTCAGTGTTGGATTCATAGCGACCCTACATATAATAGGTGAAACACTATTAGTGCTTCTCTGCTATTCATAGGGTTTTCAATGGCTGATTGTTCTTTTTTTGGGGGGAGTGGGTTGTCAGGTCCTTCTCCTAAGCCTGCAGCACCTGGTGTTCCCAGGTGGTCTTCCATCCAACTACTAACCAGGCCTGACCCTGCTTAGCTTCTGAGATCTGATAGGATCCGATGCCACAGTGGTACAGCTGCAGGCTTTCCCTTCTTAGCTAAGTTTAATTGTTCATTTTTACATATCTACTTATGTATAGTGTTTTTCTTCTTTTAAGTAAGATTCAGCTCCATCTCCTCTGCTCCATCATTGAGTTCTGCCTCCATCTGGGGAAAGAGATGGAGAGCCTTGTCCAATGCACAGAATAGGAAACAGAGGGAGGGGAAGATGGGGTGACTTACAGTCAACTGATACTGGTTTTGTGGGGAGCTAGGAGAGAGGGATACATGGGGGACAGACATGGCCCTCAGGAATGGCAGGGTGCCATGCACCCAGCCCCCAGCTGGCTCTCATCCACCTTCTCAGCAGTGCCCTTCAGCAACCTCAGGGGAAGGCAGGGGAAGAAAGAGGCCAGCTTGGCAGATGAGAACACGGAGGCCGGTGGAGGACAGCGCAGTGAGAAGAGCTGAGCACTGCTTACTATGGGAACTTTGAACGGAAAGCCAGAGATAATGTCTCTAAAGCCCTGGGATTGACAAGGGAGTGGCCCCTGGAAGGCTGGTATTTCACCACCTTCCAAGGCCTAGGACTTTCCAGAGTTTGTCAGCACAGGGTCAGGACCCAGCAGGTCACTGTGTCTGCTGTGGCTCTGGCAATATCAGGCCAGTTGAGGGGCCAGCAATGTGAGGAGCCAGGGGAAGGGCCACCCCAAAGGACTAACTGCTTGACATTCTGTCTTCTTGCTGTCCCAACCCCAAGAGTAAGGGGCAAGGCCCCTAGGGCCCTCTGCCTCCTCCACTGCCGCAGCCCAGTCAGCCCTGACTGCTGCATCAGTCCTTCCCCAATGCGAGTAGGCCTCCCCAGTGGGCCTTGCTGCAGCCAGAACTTGGAACAGTATGTGGGCATGTCTGAAGTGGCCCAGGCACACCCCATGGGGGCCTCCACTGGCTACCTTCCCACCTGGCTTAGAAGCAGTTTGAGCAAAGCCATCTGCTATGCCTGAGGCCCTCTGCCCCTGGGTTTCTCAGCTGCCCCACGTCTGGCCATCACACACCTCCTGAATGCCAAAATCCCCATCCTGTCAAACAGAGGCATGGAGATGACAATGGCACCTACCTGCAAGGGTCGGGTGAGGGCTGGAAGAAAGTATGTGTGACAAGCACTTAGACGTGCACCAGAGGGAGGGGACCCTCTGCCAAGGGTACCATGGGTCGTCATTTGTTCTTGACAATCATCCTGTGCCAGAACACAGGGAAGTGACACGGACGCATGGTCCCTGCTCTCCCAGAGTGCAAAGCTTGTCCTCATACCACAGGATCAGCTCCCATGTGACCTCCTCTGGAAGTCCCTACCGCAGCAGGCTGAGCTGCAGGCTGAGCTGCAGGCTGAGCTGGGCCCTTGTGCTGGGCCCTTACACGTGGTGCCGCTGCTCCGAGGTGGCCTGTTCTCCTAGGAGCTCAGGCCTGGCAGCTAGAGACAGGGATGAATTCTAGGGGTTTCCCTGGCACAAAGCAGAAACTGAAGCAGGAACTGATGAGCCTTGAATTCCTGTCTTCCTCCTGCCCCCATTTGTCCTACTCTGTCTTTGTGGAGCCCAGCACTATATACTTACATTCATGGCCTCTTAGAAGACACTGTCCATGTCACATAGGTGGAGAAAAAACTCAGAGAGGCCGAGCTACCTGTGGCACCAGGCATGAACTAGCTAGGAACAGAGAAGGTCTCAGGTTTTGTGGCAGGGGTATTAAGTGCAGGCAATGGGCTCCCCAGAAGTCAGAGTTGCTGAGAGGGTAAGTGGGGTGGTGCAGCAATGGAGATTTGCAATGGCCCCAGACCCCTCCATCCTAGACTGGAGGGATGCTTGTGCAATCCCTGGGCATGCGCTGTGGGAGCTGTGGACACAGAAGAGATGGCTGCTACAGGGCGCACACTCAAAGCAGAGGGGAGAAACAGCTGGGCTCCCCTCCTTCTCCCTTAGCTCTCATGGTGCCCCCATTGGCCCCCTGGTCAGAAGCCCACTGAGCCAGGGGCTGGAGACATGGTCTGCAGAGGTCAGTCTTGCAGCAGAGAGCAAAACAGGAAGGCTGGGGGACAGCCCTCAGGAGGCACAAGCTCTGCTCATGCCCTACAGGTCCCAGGGGGGATGCAGTACTGCCTGGCTTTGCTTCAGGTGCCCTGGACTGCCTGGCCCGCCTGGCCCGCTTCTGCTGTCCCTGACCTGGGCACTGCTGTTCCTGTAAGCCCCCAATCCTCCCTCAACTTCCAGAGGACCGCTGGGCAGCCTGGATCCTGAGCATGGCAGGAGTGACCCTGCCTTCCCTCAGTCCCTGCTGTCCCTGGCACACAGTGTGACAGCCACCTCTACCCCTAGGCAGCTCTGTAGTTGGTACAACAGGACTGCTGGCCAGCTCAGGACAGATGCTCATCTGCACTCCTCAGGGCCACACTGCTTCAGTTTGCCACCTTTCCTGTCCCCTGATCCTCCAGCCCCAGCTCTAGTTTCTCCCTCTGTCTCCTGCACCATGAGTCTCTTCCTCTGAGTCTGTCATTCCCTGGAGCCTTCAGCTGGGCTCTACTCCCATCTCACTGTCATTCCCCTCTGGCCTGCCCTCCCCTTCAGCTATCTGTCACCCACTGTCTCCCCCAGCTCTTCTCCTCCCCCACTGCAACAGAGTGTTGGTGCTTGTCATGGTTTCCCATGACTGCGAGTTGCTCAACCCAGGTCCCAGTAGCACCCGGTCCAGATGGTCGCTCCCTCCTTCCAGGAAAGTCTTGCCACTGGCTTCCCCACCTCCTACCTTACTGCCTCCTTGGTCCCTTGTGGGCTTCCCGCTGCCCACCTCACATTGGGGAGCCCCAGGCCTCAATCTGAACCCCTCTTCTCTTTTCTGTCCAAACTCCCTTCTTAGGCCATCTCACCCAGTTCTGTGGTTCTAACAACCAACCTCCTTCTGGTGGCTTCCATTTGTAGCTGCAGCCTGTGCCATGACACTTCACTCCATGTTCATTTCTATAGTGCAGGAGCCCTTCAATTTACAATGGGGACACCACCTGCCAGTCCCACGGTGCACTGATAATGCGGGCAATACGCCCAACCTACTGAACAGTGCAGCTTAGCTGTGCACTCTGTCAACTGTTTACCCTCTGACCACGTGGCTGACCAGGAGCCACAGCTGCCCGCCACTGCCCAACATTGCGAGAGAGAATAATATTGAGCACCACCAGCCTGGGAAGAGATCGCAATTCAAAACTTGAAGTGTCATTTCTGTTGAATGTGCATCGCTTTGCACCACTATACAGTAGAAGAGCCATAAGACAAACCATGTGAATGAAGGATCGTCTGCACCTGCCAGGTGTATTCACCTGGAAGTGAGATCTTGTGGGAATCCAAAACCATCATGGTCAGAACAGAGCTCCTGCTGCAGCCCTCACTTCTCGGTAAAGCCAGCCTCCCCTTGTGGGGAGCCCCTTGCCCAGTCCAGACACCTGGAGTTGTCCTCAGGTCCTCCCTCCCCTGCCTCCCATCCAGCGCCAGACTGTGTCTTGGCTCCTGAACTGCACCCCAGCCATCCTCTCTCTGCCATCACTGCTGTCGTTCCTGTTCAGGCTGCTGTCATTCCTCCTCTTGACTATTGGAATAGCCTCCTTCTCAGACCTCCATTTCCCTCTCTATTTGTTTGGTGGCCAGAGTTGCCTTTGTAAAGCTGGACATCAGTCCCACATTCTTAACTCCCCCAGTGGCTTTCCATTGCAGCCAGAATAAAATCCAAACCCCTGACAGGAGCACTGACACAGTGTCGAGGAATGTTTCCTCCTGTTGTACATAGGGTCGCTAGGAGTCAGACCCAACTCGATGGCACCTAACAGCACTAACAACCAGGAGCTATGAGGCCATCCAGGGTCAGGCCCTGGTGGCCTCTATAAACTGTCCACTTGCCTCCTGGGCCCCAGGTGCAGAGACTTTTCTTCTTGCTGTTCCCTGAGTGTGCCCAGCTCATTCATACCTCAGGTCTTCCTCAGTCTAGCCTGCCCTTCCCCTGTCATATAAGGATGAGCTGCAGCTCCCTACACCCAGGTCTGCTTTCCATACAACACGGCTTTCCAGCAGTATCTCCAGCACACTGAGGGAACGAATGACCCCATTATATAAGTGAGAAAACAGAATTCCAAGAGAAGGCTGCCGCCCGTGATGCCTGCTCAGCTGGCCCAGGGTCCCTGCCTGGCCTCCCTGTCTCCATCTAATTCAAAGGGGCTAAGGCAATAGGCAGGGCCTGCTTGCTCAGTGAGCTGACATGCCCTCTGACATGCCCTCAGACCTTCCTTCCTAGTGTGTGCCTATGACAGATGCTCAGCTCTGGGATTTTTCCTTCTTCTCTTTCTCCCTACCGGGTCTTTTTAGGCAGTAATTACAGCCGAAGTGGACAATCTGTCTTTTTATTTTTAGGCCTTGATGCTCAGACACCAGGCCCGGGACTGCAAATGCTGCCTGGAAGTAGGTGGCTGCTGCCTAAGTGGAGTTCCGTTGGGCTGACGGTGAGCGGGCTGGTGGGGTGGGGCGGGGGGTATTGAGTGAACAGCCTTGCAATGGGCTGGGGTGTGGGAGGGCCTTTCTCAGGGAGCCAGGACACCTGGAGTCTGGCCACTTCTGCTCTGTGACCTTGGGCAAGTCCCTGGCCCTCTCTATGCCTCACCTTCGGCCCAGGCACAATAAAGGGTAGGACTCAGTGTGCCACAGCAGCCTGAGGTTCCGGGGGGAGGCCCCCAGGCTGGGCAGAAGGTGGTTTCCTGGCGCCTGGATGCTGAAAGATAGTGGGAAGGATGAGCCAGCCCTAGAGTGTCACCTGGACCGGCCATCCTGCTGATGAGTGATGGCCCTTCACACCTTTCCTGTCCCCCTCTGCTCCTTCCTGCAGCCTTCACTTTTTCATTGTCCTGAAGTTATATGTGGCCCATCCTTCCTCCTCAGGCTGCCCTCACCTTGCTCCCTGCCTATCGGCGTAGGGCTCAGGGGGCCAGATCACGGGTGTGTGAGCTGACAAACAGGAGGCGTTGGCTCAGTCTGCTGAACCCAATGGGCCCAGCTGTTTCCTGGGGTGTCTCCTGGCCCCTGGCCGGCTGGCTGGCCTTCTCTACAGACTACATGAAAGCCATCTTCTCAGGGGCTCAGCCACATAGCCACCCATTCACGTACTTCCTCCTTTAAAACATCCTCTGGGAGGCAGGGGCGGCGGCTGTGGTTGTGAGTATATGAACAGGGGTCTCTTTAGCTGGAAGAAATGGATGCACCCTCAGATGCAGGCACACAAGTTTCAGGTGGATGAGGTGCTGCAAAGCCAACCTGAAGGCCAACGGCCTGGAAAGGTGGGCAATGGCTGCTTCTGACCAGGGGGTTGAGGACCCCTGAAGAAGCACATTTGAGCTGGATCTGCATGCTGGGAGGTAGAACGGCCTAGGAACCCTGTGATGAGGGTGAGGGATGCGCACCCCTCTGCTCTGTACGTCTGGCTCTGCTGGTGGGGGCCTCGCTGGCAGGAAGACAAGCTGGTTGCTTCCTGTCCTGGAATCAGGCACTCGGCTGACATCGCTCTCTCCCCCCTGGGGCCTAGAAAGAAGTCCTTGGAGCTTTAGGAGAAATCTGTTTGAGTCCAAGACTTCACATAGCCAAATCCTCCCCAGCCAACTGGCTGCTTTGAGTAAGAAGGTCCAGGCCTGTGATGGTGGCCTTTCCATTTTTGCTCTTTGGAACCCCGGAGGGCTGAGCTTGAAGGCTGCTATTGGGAGGAGGCCCCTGTGGATAGGGCTGGGCCTGACTGAGGTCACACAGACAGTCAGTAATAGCAGAGACTCTCCAGGTCTGTGCCCCAGGTTGGGGAAGATTCCCACTGGCCCCCTTCTACAGACAAAGGCTTCTGCAGACAAAGGCTTAGGAAAATGAAAAGGGAGGTGCTGAGGACTACAATTCAGAGCGCTGCTGTCACCTCTAAGGCAGTAGGAACCTCAAGGTCACTGAAGTCACAGTGATGGAAAGAGCTGCAAGATAGGACAGGGGCTCCATCCAACAGCCCCAGGCCTGCTCTGTCCCTGGAGCTGATTCCCCGATTCTCAGCTGCGGGGATTAGGCAGGACTTACCTCTGGGCAAGTCCCTGGCCTCAGGCAGGGATGAGGGCAGCTGACTCATCAGGCAGAGGAAGCAGCCCAGCCGAGAGGCTGTGAGCACCACAGGGGAAGCTTGGAGCCCAGTGGCAGGGCCCAGACGAACCCTGTGGCTGCTGGGTCTCAGTCTGGAGCTGATGGGGCTGAGGTCTGACCTGGAGCCTGCAGGCTGGAGCTGCTCAGTTCTCTGGGACACTTTGAGGGAGGTGTTTCTGCTTGTGGCAAAGTCCCCTCTGTATGTGCCACCGCTCCACAGAGCCCTTCAGTTTGCACGACTTTTGCCTCTAGAAGCCCTCTCTGCAACAATGTGCCTGTGCTGTGTTCGTATTCAAACCTGTGTGTATGTGTACGCCTGTGAGCAGGGTTGGGTAGTTAGATTCCTAGGATGACAAGGGACCCACATTCTGTCCCTGCTTCAGAAATCACCCCTACACCTTCTCTGACCTGCCTCCCTAGGCCAGTCCCTGCCGCCTGTGACAGGAACCATGCCTCCTCCAGAGGCAGCCTGCAGCCTGGTGGTAAGTGTGGACCACAGAATGGGCTTCATGCACTTTCCCCATTTCCCCTGGGGGCCGAGTCAGTGCCAGCTTGCTGGAGGGAGCTGGGGCTGCTACAGCTCCTCCATCTCCTGGAAGCCCATCCTGGACCCGCCCCAGCCCCCCAATGATCTCTTCCTCTGTCTCAGCCATTAATAACAAAGGTCTGTCTGTCACAGGTCTCTGGTCACATAGGTCCTATCTCCCGAAGTAGATAGGAGCCTTGTCAGAACAGAGGCCCCTTTCCAACAGAGTGAGAGAACGAAGAGAGACAGAGTGAGAAGATGAAGAGAATGTGCTTAGAAGCCAGTGAGAAGGGAATGGCATCTGTGGGAATAAGGAATGCTGTGCTTCAGGGCTGGGGATCTAGCTCAGTGGTACAGTATTTAGGTAGCCTGCGCAAGAACCCGGGTTCAGTTCTCAGGACCACACACACACTCTTTCTCACACTCTCACACACACACTCACAAACATACAATGCTGTTTTTCTTTCCACCATTCACTGTCACCTTGGCCTCAGTAACTGCTTGCATGACAATACCCTACATTTGGCCAGGTAAACAACAAAGGACACAGAATTTCGGGTCCTCACCATGTGTCGGGTACCATTGTAAGCATTTAAAGTGTGAGTGCTTGTTAATCCTTACCACTCATGATGCACCAATTTTATAGAGGGGTAAACTGAGGCACGGAGTGGGAAAATGACTCACCAAGGTAATGCAGCTGGAATGGGCAGAGCTAGGCTGTCTCATTGGACTCTGCCTTCCCACCAGCCTCTCTCCCACTACCTCAAGTGTTCAGTGAGAAAGATTGGACCTTTGGGGGCCCACAGGTAAACAAGAGACAAGTGTGTCCCTGGGACCTACTCCCCAATGCTGAGTCTCCAAGGAGTTTAGCTTTTGTGGGGCTCCTGTCCCAGAAGTCCCGGATGTCCAAAGGCAGCATTTTGAACATGGTGACGTCATGTGCCCCCTGCCTTCCCAGGCAGGCACAAAGGGGAGGGGGTTCGATGACTTAGGGGTACATCACTGTTGTTCCTAGGAGAAGACACTAAGGCCTTCCTCTGGAAACATGTCCCCATCATGGAGTGACAATGCGCCCACAGCTCCTGTCGGCGCTGTCAGCGGCCCTGAACACACACGCGCGCATACATGTGTGCACGATATTAAAGTCATATTTTTGGTTGCTGGGGAGGTGCGGTTGTCACTTCCTCTGCCCTAGGCAACCTGCTGGCCCAGCTCCCCTTTTACTTCCCCGCCCCACTGCGGAGCGCCATCCGTTTGTATTTATATAGATAAATCGGCCCAGCTAATTAAAGTTCTCTGGCTGCAGAGTGAGGGAATTAATAAAAGAACTTGGAGCCGACCAAAAGCTGGGGCATTGGGAGCCAGGGCCGAACCCACAGCAGCAAAGGAGGCCAGAGGGTCCGGTAGACACGTGAGCCACCACACCTCCTCCGGGGGAGCCCAGGAGGTCCAGGGACCCGGGAAAGAGAACGTGGTCACTGTGTATTTCCTGTTAGGATGCCACATGCGCCTCCACTTACCCTCAGGAGGTGGCAGCAGCCTGAGCCCAGAGGTGAGAGGGAAGCTGGACTGACACCCAGAGCTAGGACAGGAGGGTCATCAGTGTGGCCATGGTGAGTGTTAGGGGCAGTTAGGAGTGCAGACTCTAATTATAGACTGCCTGGCTTTGGATCCAGTCGCTGCCACTTACAGCTGTGCAACCCTGGCGGAGTTATTTTACCACTTTGTGCCTTAGTTTACATCTGTAGGAGTCAAGGTCTGAGGTGAGGGTGGGACAAAAAAAGGGCAATAAAAAGTCTGCAGTGGGGAGGGAAGGGACTTGTGTCACCTCTGCGAAAAGAACAGGCCCTGGGATCAAAACCTGGCTTCTCTACTGGGCAGTTTTGGGACCCCCGAGGAGCCTCCTCTCTTGTCTGACTCAATTGCCATGGCATGCCATTTGTTGAGGTGCAGATCCGATGCCCAGAGGGCCTCTGATGGCCACAGAGGGGGCACCCCACAGTGTTTATGGAAAGAGTCCAAGTCATGGGCTTTTCCTGGGCAGCAAGTCCCCTCGGCCTCTCCCCAGACCCTGTGTGGGCCCTCGAGACAAACTGGCTCTCAGACCCGCACCTGGTGGGGTGAGGAGGAGGCTGCTGCAGGGTCCTGGGCCGGGAGAGCCAGGAGCGACAGACACAGAAAGCCCTGGTGTCAGGGGCAGCACTTCCACTTCCGAGCAGAGCCAGGGGCAGCCAGCTCTATTCTTAGCCAGCGTCCTGTCACGTGGAGAGAAAACTGTCATGAGTGGGGAGTGAGAGAGGAGCTGCTGAGTTTAACCCTACATTGGCCAGGGTGCCCGGTAGAGCTGGAGAAGACCTCACTGTCCCTGGGGAGGGAGGGCGTGTTGGGGAGGTCAGAGCTGCAGTCCAGCAAGCCGCCCTTACGGGGCGCTCATGGTGGGTACCCCTGAGACAGATGCCATCCCCAAGGCCAGAGGAGGACTTGCAGGAGAGGTGTGTGGCCCTCTCGGGGGAGAAGGCTGAGCGTTCCATCAGCCACTCAGAGGATGTTCAGGGAGCCCAGGTGGGAAACGGGAGGCCTAATCTGCTTCCTTCTTTGCCGCAGACATGCGGTGTCTGGCCACCAGGCATGCCCTTCTCTGCCTTCAGTCTACACATAAGGCAGTTAAACTGCAGACCCCTCTGCTCTGGCATTTTGGGGCATAGATGCCCCATCTTGGATCCAGCCAGCAGCATCAGAGCTGAGAGCAGCCCAAGGCTCTAGTTGAACTTGTAGAGCCTGGGGCCACCAGGGTATTCATTGTCACCCACTAGAAGGCATGCCTCTGACAAGGTGCTTGCCCTGGGTCCCTATTGCATCCTATGGGCCCTATGGTGCACTATTGTTTTAATATAACTTGCCATTGAATCTTCCACGAGGGACAGGGCAGGGTTGGGTCACTTCTCTGGTGCTGCGTGTGACAGAACCAGGTGTGGGTGAGGGAGTGTGAGCAGAAAGAGGACATGTGGAGGGACACTCTAGGGTGGACGTATGCCTTGGAGGATCCAGGTATGCCAGTTTTCCCATTCCCTGTGGGCCCTCCTGCTTGCTCCCCTCATCCTTGTCCTCGTACCCCCAGCTCAGGTCCCCTGCTCTGTGAGCTGCTGCTCTCCCCAGCGGCACCTTCAGCTCTGGGAGTCCGGGTGGCCTGCCCCTCCTCCTTCCACCTCAGGGTCTGCTTGCTCAGAGTTCAATTGTCCTGCAGAGCCAGCCCTGCATGCACCCTCCACCCATCAGCTCCCAGGTCAGTTGCTGGCCACTCGTTTCCTTTGTAATTAATCATGCTGCTCTCCCGCTGTGACTTTCCCTCCCCTGCTCATTTGCCTAAAGAAATGACTTGCTTTGTTGAGGAAAAACAAATGTTTCCCAATTCTATTTCTTCCATTTCTTGGCTCCCCTCCCCAGCCTCAGGGACTGGGGGCCAGGATCCTGTCTGGGCCTCTCTGGGACAAAGAGGGGGAGGCAGCGGGCTGGAGAAAGACCAACCTCAGTTTCCCCACATCAGTTAGGACAAGAAATTCCTGAAGGGTCCTGATAGGGGTAGGAGGGAGATGGTAATGAAGCCCAGGCCTTCCATACAGAGCTCATGGACCCTACCTCACCCACCCCACCCACCCCTGCCCTGCTGGACCAAAGCAGCTAGAATGTTGTATAAAAGCTGGTGAGCTTTGGATCCCCAAATAGAATGGAACTTATTAGCTGGCCTCTCTGGAGCAGAAACCAATAGCCCGCAGTGCAGGACATGACTCATCACTGCACCATGAGGGAACAAGGCAGTATTGGAGGGCTCCCTGGAGGGAGAGGCCATGGGGAGGCAGCAGCTCCAGTGGAGGGCCGACCCCAGACAGGCACTGCCCAGAGATCCACAGTGTGGGCCCAGTGCACAGCTCTCACTCTTAACCCCTCCCAAGTGTAGCACCCACCGGCCAAGGGGAACCAGGTGAGGAACAGTTCCCCTGGCTGGCTGGACTCCATGCAGCAGCCAGGGGGCTGAGGTCAGACAGGCCTGGGTGCAAACCAGCCAGGCAAGGACAGTGGCTCAGAAACTCAGGGCTTCCGTCTGAAGAGGTGGATAACAGTGGTCCTCGCTTTCAGTGTGGTTGGAGGAATCACGAAGACCTGCAAACAGAGAACTCAGCATAGGGCCTGGAACCTAGCATGTGCCCCATAAATGCTAGCTATTGTTTATTATTGTTATTATCAGGGCCTCCTGTGTTAGAACGAGACTGCAAGCAATTGAGAGGCAGCATTCCAGGGGTGGCCTTGAATCGACTCTATTCTTCAAAAGTGAATTGTGCGCCAATCTGGCTATTCTGTGATTGCTGGTGAGTGTGACATGGAGACCCCTCATAACTGCAGGAGCCGTGTGAGGCCCAGTTCCAGGACTGAGAGCCAGGCTGTCTGCCCCATGCCGCTGGGGATCCAGGGTTTGTGAGGCGCAGCTGCAAATAGGAATTCTACTCAGCAGCCCTAGAGTCCACAGGCTGCAAATTGCGTAGTCGTCCAGTGCCAATGTGGTACTGGCCATCCCAGCCAGGCCTGGGCTCCTGTGGGGGACTCGCTGGGGCCTGTGATGGAGCAGGCTGTGCAGACAGAGTTCCAGATCTGGGTGCAGCTGTGGAGGGGAGGTCCTGGCTGTGGATTCTGCTAGCACACCTGCCTGCTCTGAGCCCAGGTACTCCTCTTCCCTGGCACCTGGCCCAGGTGCATTCTGGGTTCTTAGGGGCTCCTGCTGTCTCAGGGCGGGGCTAATATAAGGGGAGAATCCAGGAGGTTCTGGAAACAGGCTGGAAGGTTCTAGAACAGCCAGAGTTCTTCCAGGGGAGTTCTGCCTCCTGAGGCTCCTGCCTGAGAGGCTGCTGCAGAAAGAGTGGGACTCTAGCTTACACCTGGGCGTAGGTCTTGATTCTGCAGTGGAACCTGGCACATTTCCTCCACCACTCCACTTCTCCACTCACCTGACTCTAGAAGCAAGGGCTGGATGAAAATTGCCCTGTGATGTAAGATCCCTTCCAGCTGAGGCAGCTGAAAAGTTATAGCAGCAGAGGCCAAGCCAGGAGGGCAGCAGGTTTGAGGTGAGACTATCCTGGGAATGGGGGCAGAGCCTAGCAGACAGGAACTTTGGCTTTTCTGCTTATAAAATCAAGCTGTTCCTTTTTTTTGTCAGCATGTTCCAGGGTAGGGGATGACAATGGTACCACCATTTCACCAGAGGCTCTTTTCTGGCTGAAAGAGACCTCAGGACCATCTAGGCAGTTACATGCGACAGCTGGGCTGCCACATTCAGTTGGGCAGGTTGTTCACTGTACAAGGGTGCTTGGCTGAGGGGATGATTATGGGGTGTGAGTCTAGCCTCACTCTGCTTACTGAGCCAGTCTCTCCAGCATGCAGCTGGATCTGCCTTGAGCAAAAATGTTCCATGTGAGCCAGTGGTGGCAGAGGAGTGCCACACTGTAGGGCTGCTGCCAGCCTCAGTTTCCTGAACCAAAATGTAAGAGTAACCCCCTTGGTCCAAAGTCCTCATCTCTCAAGGGCCATGGGGCCAGTGAGTCAGGCAGAAAATCAATATACTACAAGTGTTTGAGCCCCTTGAAGATAAGTTTTTGACAAAGACAGGGGTGATAAAGGCAGGAGCATGTTCTCTATAATATTGACAGGGACTGGGGACAGGTCAGAGTGTCTGCCATGGTGTGTGTGTTACAGGTAGCAGCCTGTGGACACTAGTGTTTACATCCACCCTCCTGCTGGCTGAGGGCACTGCTTGTGCCTGCCTTGCTTCTGAATGCCTCCGTGGCTCTCCCAGTGACTCACAGGCTGTAGGAGGTCTGTCCCCTCTTGCTCTACCTCAGTGAGAGTCCCATCGTCACACTCCTCCCCTCTACCCCTCTACACAAAGGCAGTGTCCCTCCAACGTGCTCCAGCAAGGGGCTGGGGGTCTACAGACCTGAAATCTGAGCCTGGATCTGCCTCAAGGCATGGCAACCTCTGCCTCCACCCCTCCCTGGACCCCAGTTTCCCCATATGCAAAGCAAGGCCCCTGGGTGAGCTGGCTGCGGGACTCCTCGTCTCCCAGTGCAGCGAGAAGTCAAGTCCGTGTGCCTATGCAGGTCTCCCTCTGTCTCTGAAGGAGCAGAGATGAAACAGCGCTAATCTGCCCCAGGGAGACTGGTCCTCTGCACGAGGGGCCGAGGGCACAAATTGGGCCGTCGTGTTGCATTACTTCCGCTGAGTTGGGCCTCAGCATCTCACCTCTGTTCCCCGGGTGAACGGGGATAAGCTGCCGGTAGCTGCCCCGAGGGGGAGGGGCCTGAACTGCCATCCAGACTCCTGACTCCACCATCAAAGGCAACTGGTAAGGGGGGCGCCCAGGCAGGGAGGATTTTAATGACCCCAAATCCTGGCACCTCATTACGCGTCTGATAAGGCAATGGGACTGTCACTCCCAGATGTCGCCAAGGACTCCCCAGAGAAATTTTGCTGCCTTCTTGCTAATCTTCTTATAAACATTGTTATTTATTTTTCCTTATTTTATCCGACATGTGTCAAGCAGCCCCTGCTAAGCCGGTGACATCTCCAGGGAGGCTGGAGGAGGCTGGCCTGCCGCTCCCCAAGCCCTGCCCCCTCCCCAGTCCTGGCTATGTGGCCCCCATAGGTTGGTTCTCCAGCCGGCCAAGGCTTGGCCCAGACTGGCAGCTTGTGATACCCTCAGGAGCTGGGTCTTGGGCCAGGAGATTCTGGACATCTGGGAGCTAGAGGTTCAGTTTGCAGGTCACAGCCTGGGCCAGCTGGGGCTGGTTCCAAGGGGCCTGGGAGCTGTGTACCTCACTGTAGCAGGGGGTACCAGCCAGCTGCTCTGCATGCTTCAGGCTTGCTCTGGTGGTTTCTGTTAATATCCAAAGTGGTCGTCACTGTGTGACACTGACTGAGGCCCCTGTCCCAGGCACTGGGCTGACCATTCATCACACATTAGGTCCTGAGGAAGTCAGTCCTGATGTCGGTCCTGTGTGCAGTGAGGGAATTGAGGCCCAAGGGAGTTAATCTTCTCGCCCAAGGGCAGGAAGGGGCAAACTGGGGTTTTGAACCTAGAGCCAAGGCCGCATTTCCTCACGCTTCCTGTGCACCATTACCTTGGAATTATCAGGGATCCCAGGAAAGGGGCAAAGCCCAGAATTTTCTCCCCATTTCATGCATGATAAAACAGGCTCAGAGAGAGCAGGTGGTTGGCATAAGGTCACTCTGCCAATATTAGAAACCGGATCTGACTTCAATGGGGGACAGCTCCCAGACATCATTTCCAAAATTTTATCTTATGTTATGCAGTGCTGAGATTCAGGGGCACTTCTGTCCCTCTGAATAGGGGCCAAGGCAATGCTGGGATGTTGGAGGGACCACAAAATTTCTACAGGGAACAGGGAGGATTCCAGGTGGTCTAGAAGACTCCTTCTCAATGGCTGTCCCTGGCAACATTGTAATAAGTCTCATGTGTCAGGCAGGCTATAAGACAACGCATGCAGTGGGATCCCATGTGAGAGATACAGACTGTGTGTGCAATGCAAACATTACATGGGAAACCTAAGATTGGATTTGCTGCTTTCAAAATACTCTTCTTCACACGTCTCTCCTGCTCAAGGTCAATATTTCAACATTTTTGGCAACTTAAAATTAGAACAAAGCAAATGTTTCCTACAAATGTTTTATCTTTAGATGATTTTAGGTTTCCAGCAGAGTTCAAAGATAGCACAGGGTGTTCCCACGCCCCCTCCACCAGGCTCTCCCTAAAGCGCACAATGTTAGCCCCTTCCAGAACTCCCAATCTCCCCAGCTTTCCTAGTGGTGACCCACTGAGGGTGTCACCATGGTTTCCATCACATCACATCAGGAGCAGGTACAGCAGGATTTATCCCTGGGGATGCTACCCTTGAAGCTTTGTTTAAGGTGATGTCTGCCAGGTTGCTCCAGCAGGGTTGCTGTTCTCTCTCCCCATAGTCTATTCTTAGAAGCAAGTTGCTAAGTCCATCCTACACTTAAGCAAGAGAAGAATCAAGCTCCAATTCCCCTTCCACATGTGTGACTTTGTGGGCATATGTTTAAACCATTGCAGTGATTAATACACTTGTGGGGGAGCCCCTTTGGGGCTGTGGAAGCACCCTGCTTCTCCTTGAGTCTCACCCAGTATTTTGCACTACTTGCAACAATTTCTTCTGTGGTGTCTGAATGGTGAGTCTTTCTTTCTTTCTTTCTTTCTTTCTTTCTTTCTTTCTTTCTTTTTCTTAACTTTTTCTATCAGTAATATTGAATGTACAAGTTAATGGGTCTCATTATGACATTTCCATGCGTGCATTTCATTGTACATTGCTCACATTCACTTCCCTCTTGCCCTTTCATGATCCTCCTCCCCCACCTCTTCCCTCTCCACCAATGGTCTCCTTTCTACTTGCATGTCTTTTTTTGTGTGTGTGTGAGTATATCTATCTATTTATGTACATCCTGATTTGAATGGTGAGTTTCTTGTTCTCTCTCTCCTTCTACCTTATTTGTTGGAATTCAGTACTCCTGTTATTTATTGCTTTGCTCAAATTGTTCCAGCTTTGGCAATTGGAGGCTCTTGCAGGTCTACCACTCTGTTCTTTTAACATGGTCTCCATCATTTTTATTTTGGGGTATAAGATGATAATTGAATTATTATTATTATTATTATTATTATTATTATTATTATTATTACTATTACCTTGCTTTCTGGCATCACAAATGCTACATAATCTACCATAATCTCTGCTCAGCTCTAGAATCAATCATTTCTCTCCAAGGAGTCCTGGTTCTTTTCATTGGTAACTGATATTTAGAAACCCAGGCCTGAGTCTAGGAAGGCACATATTTTTGAAGACAACATTTACACCAAAAAAGTATGTGGACTTGCTCTCTGGAAATGAATCGGCATCAGGCATAGTCAGCTGTCCTTTTATCTTTACAATTATATGGGTTTAGGGAAACACACCTGGATCTCCATGTCCCACTCAAACCTCATCCACAGAATGACCTTTCAAGGTCATCACAAGCGTGAGGGATGTCGCTCTGGGTTCTAGTCCATACCACTGGGGTTGCAGAAATGCTCTCCAGCTGGCCACCAGTACAAACATCCCATTGTGCATCTGCATGCTCAGGGTGTGCAAGCCAAAGTATCTGACATGTCTTCAAAATGTCAATGAACCATTTGGGAAATATTAGACAACGATTTAACGATTCTCCCCAGGTTTTACTCAATTATAAATTTAATATTCTTGACATTTTGCTTCACTTCTATGGAGACTTGGAGACTGAGGAAACTGAGGAGAGAGCCTAGGAACGAGGGTGTGATCACAGAGGCCCTGAGGCAGGCACGGGCCTCTCCTCTCTAGCTGGCTTCCCACTTATAAGATGGGAATGATGCAAACAAGCAAGAGAACTGTGACAAAGGCAATGGCTGTCATGAATTTTTATCATTCTGCTGGCATGAAGAGTCCTGGCACAGGACCCAGATGGACTCTTGTTCAAAACCTAGCTCACAGCTGGGCGTGGTGGCGCACATCTGTAATCCCAGCGGCTTGGGAGGCGGAGCCAGGAGGATTGCAAGTTCGAGACTAGAGGAAGTCTATGTAATTTAGCGAGACCCTGTCTCAGGAAGTAAGCAAAAAAAAAAATAAAAGGGCTGGGGGTCCAGCTCAGTGGTCCAGCACTTGCAAAGCATGCAGGTGTGAGGCCCTGGGATCAACCCCCAGTACCACAAAAAAAAAAAAAAAAAAAAAAAACCTAGCTTCCTCCCTGACACCTGTGTGACTCTGGGCTAGTGGAATCACCTTTCTGGACCTCAGTTGTTTCATGTGTAAAATGGGGTGCCTGTTCCTCAGGGGGCTATCATGGCAGTCAAAATGAGATAATCAGAGTCTGGTGCTGATCACAGTGCCTGTCAGATAGATACTATTGATAATAGTAACCATCACATCAACAATAAGAACAGAGCTCTGACAGTCAGTGGGAATGCTATTGGCCATGTTACACAGATTTAAGATTAAAACATGAATCAAATTTAAGTATTTTGCATGCACATTTTTTGATAAAAAGTAGACTTTATCTTTTAGGACAGTTTTGTGTTTGCAGCGAAATTGAACAGAGATACAGACATTTCCTATATGCTCCCTGCCCCTACTCATGCACAGCCTCTCTTACTATCTAAGCCGCTGCCAGAGGGGCACAGTTGTTACAGTCCTACTCACATTGACACTTCCTTATCACCGAAAGCCCACAATTTGCATTCACAATTGCACTCTCAGTGTGGCACATTTTATGGCAAACGTACAATGATATGTATCCACAGTTAAAGCATCATACAGAATATTTTCATTATCTTCTCAATTCCTCTGTGCTCTGGCTGTTCATCCCTCCTTCCTCTAAATCCCTGGCAACCATAGCTCTTATTACTGTCTCCATGGTTTCATCTTCTCCGGAATATAATGGAGCTGTAATCATGTAGTATGTACCTTTTCAGGTTGGCTTCTGTCACTTAGCAATATGCATTTAAGTTTCCTCCATGATGTTTTAGGGGTTGATAGCACATTCTTTTTTAAAGATGAATAGTATTCCATTGTCTTAATGTACCAAAGTTTATCCATTCATCTACTGAAAGCATCTTGGTTGTTTAAAAGTTTGGACAATTATGAATAAAGGTGCTATAAATATCTTTATGCAGGTTTTTGTGTGGAGACAAATTTTCAGTTCATTTGGGTAAATACCAAGGAGCACAACTGCTACATTGCAAGGGAAAAGTAAGCTTAGTTTTGTTAGAAATTGATGAACTGTCATCCAAAGTAGCTATACCATTTTGTACTCCTACCATCAGTGTTGATTGTGTGGATCACAACAAATTATGGATAACACTTCGGAAAATGGGAATACCAGAACACCTAATTGTGCTCATGAGAAATCTGTACATGAACCAGGAGGCAGTGGTTCGAATAGAACAAGGAAACACTGCCTGGTTTAAAGTTGAGAAAGGTATGCGTCAGGGCTGTATACTTTCACCCTATCTCTTCAATTTATATGCTGAGCAAATAATCCGAGAAGATGGACTTTATGAGGAAGAACGCGGCATCAAGATTGGAGGAAGACTCATTAACAACCTGTGTTATGCAGATGACACCACTTTGCTTGCTGAAAATGAAGAGGATTTAAAACATTTACTGATGAAGATCAAAGATCATAGCCTTCAATATGGGTTATGACTAAACATCAACAAAACAAAAATCCTTACGACTGGGTCAGCATGCAACTTCACATTAAATGGAGAAAAGATTGAGGTTGTCCAAGATTTTACTCTGCTTGGCTCTATAATCAACACCCGTGGAAGCAGCAGTCAAGAAATCCAAAGACGCATTGCTCTAGGAAAAGCTGTGGCAAAAGATCTCTTTAGAGTATTGAAAAGCAAAGATGTCACATTGAAGACGAAGGTGCGTGTGACTCATGCCATGGTATTTTCAGTGGCATCATATGGTTGTGAAAGCTGGACATTGAACAA